>PISX010001801.1:138334-181702 GCA_004024625.1 Mellivora capensis | reverse complement strand
TATTTTTAACTTCTTGAGGAATCTCCACACTGTTCTCCAGAGTGGCTGCACCAACTTGCATTCCCACCAACAGTGTAAGAGGGTTCCCCTTTCTCCACATCCTCTCCAACACACGTTGTTTCCTGTCTTACTAATTTTGGCCATTCTAACTGGTGTGAGGTGGTATCTCAATGTGGTTTTAATTTGAATCTCCCTGATGACTAGTGATGATGAACATTTTTTCATGTGTCTGGTAGCCATTTGCATGTCTTCATTGGAGAAGTGTCTGTTCATGTCTTCTGCCCATTTTTTGATATGATTATCTGTTTTGCGTGTGTTGAGTTTGAGAATCCAGGGGCAGTTCTGTTGCTTGCCAAGGTTTAAGAGCTGTTGCTCTAAATCATAATAGAATGGTTACAGTCATGATCTTGAGTTTGGTCTCACCATTTTTCTCCAAATCTGCATTTGTCAGCCATGTAAAATTGTCTTCTCACTGCACATTGTCCATTTTACAGTGAAAGAGATGATTCTGTCAACCAGTATTTTCTGAGGATCTGCTTACATGGCTTGATAATGGAGTTCAATTTTTTTTCTCTATAGAAAAATTTGAAGGGAACCTGAAATCACAGTACTTCTGGAGGCCCAAAAGAATGGAACTTAGTTTTGGAATTCACCATTATGCAGGAAAGGTAAGAACTGTGAAGAATTATGACTGAGTTTCTCATAGTCCTTCATCAAATAATAATGATAAACATGAAAACTATGGCCCGAAATATTTAGATGGTTATAATGAGAGGGCCACCTGTTTCTGCCCCAAACTGGCCCTGACTGTTCTCCAGCTTCCTCCAATCTGTCCGATCCACTGCCAGCCACTCCCACTCCAGAATGTCCAGCTCTAACATCTATCCTGAAAAGGTTAACCAAAAAATCCTTCTCCTACTTTTTCAAACACAAATGTTCTAGTTTTTCTAGAGGAATTTTTATTAAGAAACTAAAGGAAAACAAAGAGACAAGCATCAAAGCCTCCGTCTTTCTGACCCTAAGATCTGTCTTTGGTCAAGATTGGCTGGCAATGGGGACCTATTTTTGCTTCTTTGAATGATAGCGGGGAACCTTTCACATAAACTGCCTTTTTCAGTATTGAGGTGCTTCTCTCTCCACAGAAGATTTTGTCTCTCCTCCCGCCCAACAGGAGAAAGTGCCAGATTGGAGGTGTGGTCAGATAATGGAGCTAGCCTAGGTAGGGCGGCCTGATGGACTGTTTAGCAGTTAGCTGTCTATGCACATTCCCACAGCGGAGCAGACCTCAGCGATAAACCTAAACCCAGAGGATGCTCTGTTTCCCTTCTGCAGAGGTCATTCCTTCACAATGATGTGGTAAATATTGGAGGACTGAGAATATACTAAAATTAAGAAAGAAATGCATAGAATGAGAAACACATGAACAACATAAAATAACACAGAACCTGGAAGATTCATGTCTACTAAGATTTCTCTGTTCCACAGGCTTCTGTCACTGAAAAAAAAAATCTGCCTTCAATATTATAGTTATGGCCTCTCCCATAGTGTTCAGCGTGTGATTTTTCCAAACAAGCCTTTTTAAAAACATCCATTAAGAATTTCCTAGGATCATTTTATCCAGTTGTTTTTAAGAGCTGTATTAGCCTGCTTGGACTGTCATGAGAAAAATAATGCAGGATGGGTGGCTTAAAGCACAGAAATTTATTTTCTCACAGTTCTGGAGGCTAGAAGTCCAAGATCAAGGTGCCAGCAAGGTCACTGTCTGGTGAGACCTCTCTCCCTGGCTTGCTGATGGGTGTATCCTTCAGTGTCCTCCTGTGGCCTTTTCTCTGAGTACATGAGAAGGAGAAAGGGACCTCCAGGGGCGCCTGGGTGGCTCAGTGGGTTAAGCCACTGCCTTCAGCTCAGGTCATGATCCCCGGGTGCCAGAATCGAGCCCCGCATCGGGCTCTCTGCTCAGCAGGGAGCCTGCTTCCTCCTCTCTCTCTATGCCTGCCTCTCTGCCTACTTGTGTTCTCTGTCTGTCAAAAAAATAAATAAAATCTTTAAAAAAAAAAAAAAGAAAGGGACCTCCAGTGTGTCTTTCTCTTCTTACAAGGATACCAGTCCTGTGGGATTAGGGTCCCACCCTTAGGACCACATTTAACTTTAATTACCTCCTTAAAGACCCTAGCCAAATACAGTCACATTTGGGATCGGGAATTCAACATATTAATTTTGGAGGGACACAATTCAATTAGATATTATATATTCCTATTAGATATATTAGATATCCTACATATCTAATTAATTTTAGATAATCCTACAGAAATCTTTGGGTTACATTGGTCTTTAGAAAGTCCTAAAATTATTTAGAAGGGCCAGAAACGTGAATGTTCATAATGTACTTAGACCATACTCCTTACTGAGACGAAAATCTGTAATGGCCAATTCACTGTGTGTGACTCAATTATCATGGAAATGAGAATGCTTGGTGGTCCCAGGTGCCTCCTTTATGCCACCCTCTACCCTCCAAACAGAAAGGAAACAATACCACATTTCCAGCACAATAAACCATGATTTCAACCCAAATAAAATTAGCGAGACACAGATTTTTCTCTGACAAAATATACTGTAGGCCTAGAAAAGTTTGCTCCTCCAACCAAGTTGTAAGGGACTGCCTTTATAAATCTTTGTATACCTGTCACTCAGCACAGGGGAAGTTCTCAGTAAGTACTTATTGATGGTTCTGCCCCTGCCGCTGTTGATGGTGATGATGACAATGAGGAGGACATTGACTGTGACACTGAAATGTACTTTATCAACAGGTACTCTATAGCGCAAGTGGGTTCTTAGCTAAGAATAGAGACACGCTTCCAACGGATATTGTGCTCCTTCTGAGGTCATCAGAAAACAGTGTAATTCGCCAACTCGTCAGTCACCCTCTGACAAAAACAGGTAAGCTAAGGCAACTTCCTTGGGCCCAATCCGTAGTTTCTGACTGTGATTTTCAAGAGTATAATCCTCAGTTTTTTTATGTTGGTTTGTTTTTAGCTCACTAAGTATGCATTTTTTTAAAACGTTCTGCCCAAACTGTCTGAAGAACATGTAGAAGTGAATATAAACAAACTAGGTTTTCATTAAAGAAAAGTGTCTGTAGAATGAGCCAGAAAATATGGTGGTATCTTAGCTACTCACTAGAAAAACATGCTCACCTCTGAAGAGTTCAGAGACCTCTGTCTCAGGACTGGGCAGCTTTTGGGGTGGTATTTAAGGCTCTATAGGTTTAGTGAGCTCTGCCTTATTGGTTAAAAACTTACAAGCCTTTGTTCCACCCAACCATATACATGTTTGCATTTCCTTTTAAGTAGAAAAAAACTGTAGTTTGGGTTATTTTTCTTTATTAGAGTTTATTATTTTGCATTTCTTTTTACAGTTTTATTGAGATATAACTGACGTACAAGAAATAAGACATGTTTAGACAGTAAAATGTGATGTTTTTGACAGGCATATATACTTGTAAAACCATCACTGCATTCAATAGTAAACATATTCATCACCCCCAGATGATGTTTCCTCATGACTCTGGAATCCCTCCCATCCTCACTCCCGACCCCTCTCCATTTGTTCTAGCACCACTGGTTGAAAGAATTGTTCTTCCCCCATTGAATTGCTTGTGCGCCCTGTTGAAAATCAATTGACTATATACATGTAGGTCTCCTTCTAGAATTTTCTGTTGTGTGTCTTTGATATTTGTCTATATTTAAGGCAGTACCACACTTCTTGATTTACTGTAGTTTTATTTTAAAAAATTGAAATCAGGGAGTATAAGCTACAAAACTCTTATTTTTCAGAGTTGTCGAGGCAATTATAATTCCTTTGCTTTTCCATATAAATTTTAGAATAAGCTTGTCAATTTCTACCAGAAATACTGGTGAGACTTTGATTGGGATACACTGAAGCTATAGATTAATTTTGGGAGAATTGATATCTTCACAATATTAGGTCTTCCAATCAGGGAGCACAATGTAGCTCTCCATTTATTTGTCTTCCTTAATTTCTCTCAGTAATATTTTGTAGTTTTCAGTGTGTGTGACTTGTATCTTTGTCAAACTATCTGCTAATATATCACATTTTATACTATTATAAATGGTAATTTTAATTCAAATTGTTTGTTGCTAGTATTTAGAAATCTAATTTATTTCTATGTATTAATTTTTCACCCTGCAGTATTGTTAAGCTCGTTAATTTTTTTATAAAGATTTTATTTATTTCTTTGACAGACAGAGATCACAGGTAGGCAGAGAGGCAGGCAGAGAGAGGAGGGCAAGCAGGCTCCCTGCTGGCTCTATCCCAGGACCCCGGGATCATGACCTGAGCCGAAGGCAGAGGCTTTAACCCACTGAGCCACCCAGGCACCCTGTTAAGCTCATTTATTAGAGTAGCCTTTTTTTCTAAATTCCATAGGATTTTTCTATATAGATGATCATGTCATCTGTGAAAAAAGAGTTTCCCCTTTCTTCCCCATTCTGTTTACTTTTTATGTCTTCAACTTGCCTGGTTGCACTGGCTAGAATCACCAACGCAATATTGAATACAAGTGCTAAGAGTGAACATTCTTGTCTTATTCCTCATTTTGGGGGTAAAGCTTTCAGTTTTTCCCCAGTAAATACGAAGTTTCCTGTAGGATTTTCATAGACCTTCTTTCTCAAGAGGAGGAGTTCTTTCTAGTTCTAGTTTCCTGAGTATTTACCAGGCATGCATATTTGAATTTTGTCAGATGCATTTTCTGCATCTATTGAGATGATCATTCATTTATTTTTTTAATCTGTAAATATGATGAGTTACATTGATTTTTGAATATTATGCCAACTTTTTATTCCTGGGAAAAATGTGACATGGTCACGATGCATTGGACTTTTATGTATTGCTAGATTAAATTCGGTAATGTTTTGTTAATTTTTCTATCGGTGTTCATGAGAGATATTGGACTATAGTTTTCTTCTAATGTTAGGATCAGAGTAATATTGGCCTCATAGAATGAATTGAGAAGTATTGCTTCCAGGAAGAGTGGAGTGTTATTTCTTTCTGAATTCCGTTGTAGAATTCACCAGTGAAGCCATCTGGGCCAGAGGCTTTTTTTGTGAGAAGGTTTTGAATTACAAATTCAATCAATTTCTTTAACAAATATTAGAATATTTAATTATCTAATTTTTTAAAAGATTTTATTTATTTATTTGACAGACAGAGATCACAAGTAGGCAGAGAGGCAGGTAGAGAGAGAGGGGGAAGCAGGCTCCCTGCTGAGCAGAGAGCCCGATGTGGGGCTCGATCCCAGGACCCTGAGATCATGACCTGAGCAGAAGGCAGAGGCTTAACCCACTAAGCCACCCAGGCCCCCCTAATTATCTAATTTTTTGAATGAGCTTTAATAGGTTGTATCTTTTAAGAAATTTGTCTGTTGTAGTCACATTCATTGACATAATTTTGATTACAGTGTTCCCTCATTATCCTTTAATATCTATAGATCTTGGAGTTTTTATCAGCTCTTTCATTACTGATCTGAATCTTTTGTGTCCTCTTTCACTTTATTCTTGATAGATTTTTCTAGAGATTTGTCAATTTTACTGATCTTCTCAAAGAACCAGCATATAGTTTATAGTTTCACCGATTTTTCTCCATTGGTTTTGCTTTCTATTTTGTTAATTTTTTCCCTCCTTTCTTTTTGGGGGGAGGTTTCATTCTTTTTTCCTTTCTTCTGTTTACATGGGGTTTTACTTTGTCTCCTTTTTTTCTAATTTCTAAGATGAGACCTTGGGTCATTGATTTAAGAAAAATTTTCTTTTCTAATGTAAGTACTTGTAGGATTATAAGTATTATATTTTAATTCTAAAAATATTGGGGTTTTCCATATCTTTGTGTTGTGGCCTTCTAATATAATTCCATAGTGCTCAGAAAGCATATTTTGTATGATTTAATCCATTTAAATCTACTGAAACATGCTTTATGGCCTAGAATATGATATATCTTATTTTATGTTTCATTTACACTTAAAAGCAATGTGTATTCCACTGTGTTGGATGGAGAATTATATAAATGTCAATTGGGTCAACTTGGTTGATAGTATTGGTCAAATCTCCTATATCCTTACTGGTTTTTTCTCTCCTGGTTCTACCAGTTACTAAAAGAAGAGTTTTGACATATCTGATTATAATCCAATTTATCTATTTTTGTCTTTCATTTCTATCAGTTTTCACTTCATGTATTTTTAAGATCTATTATTGGAAACATAAACATTTAGAATTATTACAGCTTCTTGACGACCAGACCTCTTTATTATTACTATTTTTATCTTTGGTAATAGTTTTTGCTCTGAAATTACTTTGCTTGATAATATAGAGATTCCATCTTTCTTAGGATTAGTGGTTGAATGGTATGTGTTCTTGTATACGTTCAACTTCATCTTATTTTTGTTTGTATTTAAAGAGGGCTTTTTTTGTAGATAGCATGTAGTTGGGCATTTTTAAATTCTAAAAATCTCTGCCTTTTAATTGAGGTGATCAAACCATTTATATTTAATGTGATTATTGATATGTTGGGTTTGACTGATTCTACCATTTAACGTGTCTTCTGTTGGTTACATCTGTTATTTTCCCTAGCCTTCACCTGAGTTCCCCTCCTTGCAGTATAAAATCTCTAGACAGAAAGCTGGGATACTCATAGGGCTCACCTCATTTGTTTCCCCTCATTTGGGGATCAGTGTCCTGTACTGTTGGATGCACAATATATAAACACTGTTATTCCTAGACAAATATGGTATGATTCTTTAGAATAAGGTACTTAGGGCAGTTAATATCATACAGACAGAAAGCAGAATGGTGGTTGCCAGGGGCTGGGGGTGGGAGGAATGGGGAGCTAGTATTTAATGGGTATAAAGTTTCAGTTTTACAAGATAAAAAAAGTTATGGGCAAGTATGGTGGTGATGGTTGCATAATGTTATGAATGTATTTAATAATGTGCACTTAAAATGATTAAGATGCTAAATTTTACGTTATATAAGTTTTACAATAAAAAATGAAAAGGAACAAAAACTGTTGACCCATATATTTTGTATTTTTTAAATTATTTCAGCTAATCCAGTCTGTGTTGCTTTATCCTGCCCAGAAACAAATGTCTTCTAAAGTTTTGACTTTAACAATTGTCATCTCTTTCTATATCCACCAACTGCATCTGTGCACTTAATGTCATGTTTTTTACCTTTATAAAATATGCAGCCTATTTCTTAATACTATTTTCTGTCTCCTGACTCAGCAGAACCATGTTTCATTAGCCAGGGAAAAGAGAATTTCATAATCAAAGATGTTTCAGTGACTCTGAATCTCAAAGCTATCAGAGGCATTTGGGTTTTATATTCACCTACATATGCAAACATAATAATAATAATGACAACAATAAAAATACATAAATTTGTTTAGAAGTTGCAATGTGTTAGGCACTGTGCTGACTACTTTATTTATTTATTTTTAACTTTTTTTTAAGGTTTTATTTATTTATTTAACCGAGAGGGAGAGTATAAGCAGGAAGAGCAGCAGACAGAGTGGGAGGGAGAAGCAGGCTCTCTGCTGAGCCAGGGGCCGGATGTGGGACTCAATCTTAGGACCCTGGGATCAGGACCTGAGCTGAAGGCAGCTGCTTAATGAACTGAGCCACCCAGGCATCCCCTGTGCTGACTACTTTTATTTACTCCTAATAGCAACACTCTAAGGAGGAACTACTTTTATAGATGAGACACTGAGTCTTGGAAATGTTCAGCAACCTTCCCAGTGTTGACCCTGTGCAAAGTCTTAGAAGTCGGCTTGAAAGTTTGGGTTTTTTAATCCTATATTATGCTGTCTCCAAGATTCTAAGATAACCCATTGCATGTATGACTTAAAATATCAAATACAGTTCAGCCATTATTAAGAGGAAATGTACTACAGTTCCTCATAGCTCACATTGCTACCTTGGTTTATTACAGGTTTGTTCATCAGGTCAGCTATAAAGGCAAAGTGGATATATTTTCTGAAATTAAGATCTATGCTAATTTTAGTTCCTGTTGATATGCATTAATGAATTTTTAGAAGGCTTTCATTTATTTTGTTGTTAAATAATTTGATGACTAGTGTATAAATTTTGTTACATTGAAATTATTAATCCTTTAGTACATTTCCTCTAGTCTTTTAGTTTTCAGAGAAACTTAAATTTTTAGTTCTTATTTGGCTAATATTAAGTAATGGTATCTATTAAGTACTGGGTCTATTCTAATTAATGTGCTACTAGTCCTTTGTATAAGTTTGTAGTAATTTTAGTAATTTTTTTCTAAAACTTTCCCTAAAAAAACAAAAACAAACAAAAAATGAAAGTCCACAGCTTCCCCTCTGAAGACCATGTGTTACCATCTCTGTCCACTCTACCTGCAGTAAGTCTCACAGTTGGAGAGTGTACAGTCCAGTGTACAGCCCAGTGTGAAAGCCAGTGTGCACACCCACTGCAGCACTTTTCCTGATAATGAGGGACGGGGGACAACAGCACAGCAGAGGCACTGCCAGCTGCATCCCAGGCAGGGTCGGGTCCCACCTGCATCATCACTTCGGAGGCAGTCTTTCGCCACCACAAAGAATGTGAAGGATTTGTCAAAAACATGTCTCCTTGGGGCACCTGGGTGGCTCAGCTGGTTAAGTGCTGACTCTTGATTTCAGCTCAGTTCATGATCTTGACTCGGGTCATGATCTCAGGGTCTTGAGATTGATCCCTGCATCAGACTCCACACTGGGCATGGAGCCTAATTAAGATTCTCTCTCCCTCTCCATCTGTGCCCACCCCACCCCTGGCATGCACACATACACTCTCTTCCTCTCTAAAAAACACACAAACAAAAAACACGTCACCTCTACTTCTCACTTAAAAGAATGAGAATGATGGGGGGTGGGAGGTTAGGGGAGCCTGGTGGTAGGTTTTAGGGAGGGCACGTATTGCATAGAGCACTGGGTGTGGTGCAAAAACAATGAATACTGTTACACTGAAAGGAAACAAAAATAAATTAAAAAACAAAACAAAACAAAAAAACAAGCAAAAAACCAAACACTTCTTGAATAAAGGAATAGAAGAACTACCTGAGGGTTTTGAAGGGGCAGGGGGTGGGAGGTTGGGGGAGCTAGGTGGTGGGTATTATGGAGGGCACGCATTGCATGGAGCACTGGGTGTGGTACAAAACTATGAATTCTGTTACGCTGAAAAGAAATGAAATTTTTAAAAAATGAAAAAAAAAGAACTAAAAAAAAAAGAATGAGAATGAAAAGAAATAATCTTTCTGAAATAATACTGAATTCTGGAGATATATTTGAACATTACTGGTGGGATGATGAACTCTTGGATTGTGGGTTCGTTGTTTATTGTGCTTGGTGAGGCGTGGGACAAGAGAGAAGAAAAAGAATGAACATTTCCAGGCACGCACCATGCACCAGACATACTGTCACGTGTCATCAAAATTCTGTGAGGCAGGCAACATTATCACCATTATATGGTTTCAAAATGCAACTCAGAGACTAAGTAAATGATCCACAGGCAACACAATTTAAGTACTACAGCTAGTATTCAAATCCATGTCTTCCTGGCTTCTGGGACCATAATTTTTCACTACACCAGAATATTTTCAAGGCCTTGGGTTGTGCACATTTAAGTAGCCCTAGTAACAGGCACGTATTTCTGAATGTTAGATTGGACATATCCATTGCTTTCAATCATTCTTGATTTTCTTATAACCATTTTGTATGAATTAATAATCCATGCAATTTTTAAGGCCCATCGTAAAGTGTACCTTTGCGATAAAGAAAATCTCAGAGCCATTTAACACATACATGCATACATACACGTGTGCACACACACAAAGCAAATTAGTTGATATCATCATATCTTGTAGCAATTAAATGAAATCCAACAATTACCTGTATTTTTTCTCAACTCCAAGCTGTGTTTTTTTTCTGAATTTAAAATTTATTTAAATTTTTTTGGTAATATTATTTTATCCTTAAGTTTCTCATAAATACTTAACCAAGGATAACTATTATGACATCAACAATGTTTATTTTAATACTTAAAAGAAAGTAAATGAGGAAATTAAGTAAATGAGGAAAGTCTTTTAGTGATTAAGAATTCTGAAATGTATATTAATTTCATCCACATTCCTATAGGTAATCTGCCACATTCTAAAACTGGAAATATAATAAATTATCAAATGAGGACTTCAGAAAAATCAATCAACTTGACCAAGGTAAGAACATGCATTTTGTATGACAGTGAGTCTAAAAATCTAACCTTGACAACAACAGTGTTTGTGTGCTCCTAAAAGCAAACAGCATTTTACTTATTAGGTTTTGTCCCTTTGATCTTTCTTTTCTGCTTAAACAGCTATGTTATGTTCACATTACTGCTAGCCACTAAAAGAATCATGCAGTTATGATACATTCCTAACCCTTCCTTTATAGCTCGGTTTCATGTTACACTAAGACCAACTAAAAATATATTAGTTAAGTTCTAAGACACTCACATTCCTTGCACGACCAATTAAAATTCCAGTGGAGTTGACAAAACAATTACCCTAAGCAAAAATATTAACCTTTTGTTATTTTATATATTTGAATGCATAGACCATGATAACCCGAAGGAAATTCCATGGGCTCCTTGTAGATCATAGGGTACAGTGGATACTGAAGCATCACTGTCTTTCTTGGTCTTTGTAGGATCAAAGTGGAGAAGCCACACGTCATGCCATAGAGACAACCAACATGAAGACACAAACAGTGGCATCATATTTTAGAGTAAGTTATTAAATTATGGTGTGTTGTGCTTAGGAATGTTATCTATTTCAGACAGGGGGAGGGGCAGAGTGAGATGAAGAAAGAGAACCCTAAGGAGGCTCCACACCCAGCACAGAGCCCAATGTGGGGCTTGATCTCATGACCCATAAGATCATGACCTGACCCAGAATCAAGAGTCAGAGACTTAACTGACAGTCATTCGGTCACACCAGGAATGTTATTTATTTTATTTATTTTAATTTCTTTAAGATTCTATTTATTTATTTGAGAGAGAGAAAGTGAGAGAGGAGACAGAAGAGGGAGGGGCAAGGGGAGAGGGAGAAGCAGACACCCCGCTGAGCAGGGGGGCCCAACACGGGACTCCATCCCGGGACTCTGGGATCATGACCTGAGCCAAAGGCAGACACTTAACTGAATGAGCCATCAGATGCCCCTGTTACTTATTTTAAATGAGAGTTACAATTCAAAAGCTAGTAATAAATATCAGAGTACTGTTAGCAAAAGATAATTCTCATTGTATTCCATTTACTATTTGTTAGATACGGAATATGGTAGAGAGTACTGTCAAAAACCCATGGATTGGTTTGCTTTGATATTTTATCTATAAAATTATTGCATGCTAAGTTAATCAGAGTTTCTACTTTGGTTAAGGTTTGTCCAAAGACCCAAACACATTTCCACTAGAACAAAACCTGACAGGTTTTTTAATTCAGTGCTATGATAAATACCTATCACTTTCCCACTCCTGAATGACCTTGGGGTGGGCAGATGGGCCAAGGCTGAGCTCCAGGTACATTCCATGTCTCCCTGCACATAGACAAGATGAAAACCTCACAAGAAGAACTGGTATAGGTGTGGGGCAAGGAGAAAGGATACCAGGGAAACATAGTAACATGCCAGGAAAGTCAGCCACTGTGTCCTTAGCGTGAGGTCAAGGTGACCTTATCTTACCTTTCTTCCTTGGACAATAGGGGAAAAAAGGAAGATAAGAAATACTTTACTTGCTCTGTTCTCTGAAGTACTCTAGATACCCCTGCCCTCATCTGGTGTCTATTCTTCTTTATTGCTTCAGATAAAATCGTGTTGGGGCACCTGGGTGGCTTAGTCAGTTAAATGTCTGCCTCCATCAGGTCATGATTTTGGGGTCCTCTCCCTCCCCACCTCTCTCCACCTCTCATGCTGTCACTCACTCGCTCACTCTCAAATAAATAAATAAAATCTTTAAAAACAATTAAAAATTAATAACAAATCATATTAACCAGCCAATGAAAATGAAGAAAATACTAACTAAAAATTGGAAATTATTAGTAGTATAACTTAAGGCAGAAGGGGAGGAAATTAGGCTAAATTTACTATAAGTGTTCAATGAGTAAATTCAGTTTTCTAACAGAATCATGAAATGCTTTTAAAAATAGCTGGGTCGTTTTATTAAGTACTTTTTCAAGTCGTAAGCCCATAGCAGAGAGTGTGTGCTTAATCATCTTTGAGTAGCGCGTAGTACTTTTATATGCTTACTATCTCACATTTCTTGCTGGTACCTTCCAGCAAGACCACAGCAGAGCTAAATTAGCAGGTGTACTTACAGACAGATTATCTTCCTTTTTTTAAGTGAGTTATCCAAAACCATCATCAGTCCACTGTTGTTGGCATCCAAGACTGTGTGTATGTTTAGAACATTAGTTCGTAAAATCATTTTCCTCCTCAAGCTGAAGTGAAAAGTGATAGAAGATAATTCCACATAGTATATAATGGTTTTTTTATTTTTTTTAGATTTTTTTTTAATTTGACAGAGATCACAAGTAGGCAGAAAGGCAGGCACAGAGAGAGGAAGAAGCAGGTTCCCCCCTAAGCAGAGAGCCCGATGCGGGGCTCCATCCCAGGACCCTGAGATCATGACCTGGGCTGAAGGCAGAGGCTTTAACCCACTGAGCCACCCAGGCGCCCCTATAATGTTTTTTTCAAAAGGGGCTCCCAAGTGGCAAGCCCAGCTGTGTGAGGATCACATCCGAGTTTCAGTGCTCAAAATGAAGCTGAGAAAATCCAAGGCTTTGTCCTTTGTGTAATTCCATATTTGGCTTCCTCTGGCTTTGTAACCATAGGCTTCTATGTTTCCAACACTAAAAGCAAATCCAACCAACACCAACTGTCTATGTTCACACATTCATTTTCTTGCCAGTGAAAAGCAGCGCTGGTCTTCAACAGCATTTTCTAAGATTCCCCTTTTAGGTGAATGTGATTATTTTAATGTTATACTTAGTTGTCCTGTCATTGGTTACTACTTTAATAAGCCATTGATGAACACACATTTTTCCTATCTATGTGGCTTTGAAAATTCTAAAATTAATAAGAAAATTATCAAGCTAGAGCAGATTAGAATACTTAAATGCCTTTGCTTCTTTTTGTAACTCCTACATCCTATCTAGTAAACTGCTTTCACTTCTCATTTCTTATGTTAGCCCAGGAGATGATTCTGACAGGCCTTGAAGGGTTTACTGTCATACTTTCTATAAAGAAGGAATTGGACAAGGAAATTAATAGTATAAGCAAGAAATTAAGTTGTATGCCTAATTATATATCAGCAAGTTTCTGTGAAGGGATATAATTACTTACAAACAAATTATATGAAAAATAATATATATTTTTAAAGATTTTATTTATTTATTTGACAGAGATCACCAGTAGGCAGAGAGGCAGGCAGGACGGTTGGGGGGGGTGGTGTAGAACAGGCTACCTGCCAAGCAGAGAGCCCAACGTGGGGCTCGATCCCAGGACCTGTGAGCTGAAGGCAGAGGCCTACCCACTGAATTACCCAGGCGCCCCAATATATGAAAAGTAATATTATCTGTTAATTAAAGTTGCCTTAAGAACATAAAGGCAACCTTTTAATAGCTAAGTTCTGAGTTACTGCCTCTACATTTTTTTGAGTATATCTGTATTTTAAAAAATATGTTATAAATAAAATTTTCATTAATGTGGATTTTTCTCCATTGACTGTGAATTAATGTGAACATGTGTAACATTCAGTTTTCGGGGTTTTTTTTTTCCTTACAATAAAAAGAAAGAGTTGGGACACCTGGGTGGCTCAGTCCATTGGGCAGCTGCCTTCAGCTCAGGTCATGATCCCAGGGTCCTGAGATCGAGCCCCACGTTGGGCTCTCTGCTTGGCAGGGAGCCTGTTCTACCCCCCCACCAACCATCCCACATCGGGCTCCTTGCTCATCAGGGAGCCTGCTTCTCCTTCTGCCTCTGCCTGCCACTCTGCCTGCCTGTGCTCTCTCTCTGTCTCTCTCTCTGTCTCTCTCTCTCTCTCTCTGACAAATAAATAAAATATTTTTAAATAAATAAAAAGACTTGCAAGCCTTTAAGTTTATGTATGTTACACTAGGAAATTTATTTTTCTTGCATATTACAGTATTCCCTGATGGATTTGTTATCCAAAATGGTGGTGGGCCAACCTCACTTTGTCCGTTGCATCAAACCCAATAACGAACGTCAGGCAAGAAAATATGACAAAGAGAAAGTTCTCCTACAGCTGCGCTACACTGGAATTCTGGAAACAGCAAGAATTCGGAGGCTGGGCTACTCTCATCGGATACTTTTCTCCAACTTCATAAAGCGGTACGTGGATTTCTTTTCAAGGTTCCAAGTACAGTTTATAGAGAAATTCATCAGAAGAATTACAGGGAACAAAATAGGAAAGAGAATCACTCAGCTGTTCTAGGATGGAGGCATTTTGTTTTTGCAAATGATTTTGCACTCAAAGAGCAGGTCACGGGCTGGAAGTTTCTGTTGTCCGCTGGGAGATCCGATGGGGTTGCACAGGGTACGTGTCATGAGCAGGACGATCGAAAGGCCTAAGCAGTTCTGCACTGAGCACTTAGAGGGTCTGGGTTCTCATCCCAGTGCTCATGCCGGGTGACCCTTGGGCTGTACCAGTATTCCCAATAGGGGGAGGTTTTGCCCCTCGAAGAATGTTTGTTAATATCTGGAGACATTTTTGGTTGTCACAGCTGATGGGATGGAGGTTGCTGTTGGTATCCAGCACATGGAGTCCAAGGATACTGCTAAGCATCCTATAGCATGGAAAAGCCCCCCACAGCAAATAATTTTCCAGCCTAAAATGTTACCCGTGCTGAGATTGGGAAACCCTGGCCTGTACTGAACCTGATTTTTCCTTTTATTTAATAAATCTGTCATGACTGCCCGGTGGAATTGTGATAAGGATCAAATGAGACTTTATCTCAGTAACAGATTTAGAAAACAACAGTAAGGGTGCCTGAGTGGCTCAGTTGGTTAAGCAACTGCCTTTCAGCTCAAGTCATGATCCTGGAGTCCCGGCATCGAGTCCTGCGTCAGGCTCCCTGCTCAGTGGAGAGTCTGCTTCTCTCTCTTCTCCCCTCTCATGCTCTCTCTCTCACTCTCTCTCAAATAAATAAAACCTTTAAAAAAAAAGAAAACAACAGTAAATAACAGTATTTAGAAAACAAAAAGACTCAATTAGGTATAACCAGTCCTTTTTAATATTTGAAATTAATGTAAAATGAAATAAGCTATATATATACATGTTTTTAATTTATTATTTTTTTAATTGACATATAATGTATTTTTAGCCCCAGGTGTACAGGTCTGTGAATTGCCAGATTTACACACTTCACAGCACTAACCATAGCACATACCCTCCCCAATGTCCATTACCCCACCCCCCTCCCTACCCCCCTCCTCCCAGCAACCCTCAGTTTGTTTTGTGAGATTAAGAGTCTCTTATGGTTTGTCTCTCTCCCGATCCCATCTTGTTTCATTTATTCCTTTCCTACCCCCCAAACCCCCCCACGTTGCATCTCCACTTCCTCATATCAGGGAGATCATATGATAGTTGTCTTTCTCTGATTGACTTATTTCACTAAGCATGATACCCTCTAGTTCCATCCACGTCGTCACAAATGGCAAGATTTCATTTCTTTTGATGGCTGCATAGTATTCCATTGTATACATCTATACCACATCTTCTTTATCCATTCATCTGTTGATGGACATCTAGGTACTTTCCATCGTTTGGCTACTGTGGACATTGCTGCTATGAACATTTGGGTGCACGTGCCCCTTCGGATCACTACATTTGTATCCTTAGGGTAAATACCCAGTAGTGCAATTGCTGGGTCATAGGGTAGCTCTATATTAAGGAATATATTTGTGATGATATAGAGGTTCAGTACTTTATATATTTAATATTTCAAATGCCTGTTTCTGATATTTATCAATTGTATGATTACTATTAGCTATTAAACTTGAAGTTTCAGTTTTCCGAAGTATTACAATTTTCAGGTGAAATCTAGCATTTGAGAAATTCCCTGTATGCAACATTTTCTGGCCTTTTTCAGAGTGTACAAATTAAGATTAAGAACTAAACAGTTCCTAACAGCCCCCCCAAAACAAAACATCTTGGCTTATGTCAAGCACTCTTTCACTTGTGATAACCAAGACCCTCACTTACTTATTTTATTTTATTTTAATTTATTTTATTTTATTTATAAAATAAAAATTCTAATTATTTTTGCAAATTATTATATCTTCAGCAATCTGTGGTAGTTCTTGCCTCCCCTCACTTTGGAAACCTGGCAAAGAAAAGAAAGGTATTTTTTAAAAAAGAAAAAGAAAAGAAAGGTTTGAAAGCATTCAGGTATTCAGTAATTATTACCTAGCTTGTTTTTTAAGAAATAAGTTTTTAAACTAGCAAATAAATAAATAAATATTTCATTTTGATTTATAATTAAGGGAAAAAAAAGATAAGAAAGGTATTCATTTTGAGCACCTTAAAGTGAAGGAAACCCTACCACTTCTTCATGATGGAGACCCAAATTACACAAATATAGTAACTCTCATAATCGACAAATCTTCAGTGATCGTTTAAGGCTCAGACTGCAGGGTTCAGAAGTGATCATCATCCAATCACTGACTTACTTCCCTTCTCACAGAGCAGACCCATTTTTATATCCAAAACTAAAAAATAAAAAATACTGGAATTTCTTATTGGCTATCAGTAAATTCTCCATCCTGTACATGAACGCAGAGAACCTAAAAGTACTTGATACAAAGAAATTTCAAAGTTCAAATTAAAATCAAAATGTGACCTGTTTTCTTTTTTTTAAGATTTTATTTATTTATTTATTTATTTATTTATTTGTCAGAGAGAGAGAGGGCAAGAGCACACAAGCAGGCAAAGTGGCAGGCAGAGGCAGAGAGAGAAGCAGGCTCCCCGCCGAGCAAGGAGCCCGATGCGGGACTCTTCCCAGGACCCTGGAATCATGAAGCTGAAGGCAGCGGCTTAACTGACTGAGCCACTCAGGCGTCCCATGTTTTTCATTTTTTAGGAGGAGTTGATCTTTAACCTGCTTAAAAAATAATATAAATAATATTAATATAATATTAATATAATTACCATGGAATTTCAGTGACCTTTTCTTTAGGTACTCTGCTGGGGCCCCTGGGTGGCTCAGTTGGTTAAGTGTCTGACTCTGGTTCTTGGCTCAGGTCTTGAGCTCATGTTTGTGAGTTCAAGACCCATGCTGGCTCCATGCTGGGAGTATGCTAAGCATTGCGAGGATACCATATTTTAAAACTGTCTTGAACCTCAAAAGTTAACCATCTAGTTAAGATGACCAGAGTCATAGACATGGAAAGTTAATAAGCAGTGCAAGGTAATAAATACCAAGATCCAAGGGAATGATATACACAGTGCAAGAGATCAGAGAAGAGAAAGATTATCTCCAGGAGGGCCCGTAAGAGAAGCAGGGAAGAAGGTTTAAACGAGAATCGAATGGTAGGTGCCGTTTCTGGAAAAGACAGGAAAGGTCTTTCTCAGCATACTGTTTGGCATGTCAAAAGCTTAGAGGGTCTTGGATTTGTCTGAATTAGCACAGTGGACATTAGTGAAGTGAAAAAATTGACAGAAGATAAGATAGGAAAACTGCCCAGGTTAAAATAATGTAGAGAGAGCCTTGAATGCCATATTAATTATAGTTTCAGTTATTCATGGTTTTACACTATGGACAGTGAGGAAAACTAACCCTATTTTCTTGATGATATTGTAGTTGAAAGTTGCTTATTTAGAAGGTCAAAAGTGAGAATAAATTCATAAATGTATTTCAAAGTCCCACGCTATATAGAATACCCAATTACTACATGATAAATGAGGAAGGGGGAAAAAACCAAGTATACAAAGAACACGAGAATAGCTATTCTGAATACAGGAAGTTCCAGAACTAAAAAGCTAAACCTTTTCTCCGTCACTAATTTGAGATCTGTCATCTAAATTGGCAGAGACTCTCAGGAGCCAGAACAATTTTCAGAGGCCCCGTGGAGGTGTAAATAGGACGAAATCATTCTCCTCTGTCCTGCCTTAGCCTTTGACCAACCCTCCGTGTGAGATGCAAAGTTTACCAGACGCTTTGTCTCTTCTGTTGTAGATAAACTTTTCTGTTTTGTGAAAAAGAAATAATCGTAGGGGAAGATACACTCCATGAACCTACCTTGCACAGGGTTTTTACATAGTTGTTTCGAATGAACCCTTACACTCAGAGGCCCCCGAAGCGGGTTCCGTTTTTCCACGAGGCACCTACACACCGTGGTTCAGCTTCCGGAGCTCTAACGCAACCAGGACTCATTGAAGGCAGTAGTGTAGGGAAGTACACATGCTTTGAAGTCAGAAAACAGGTTTGAGGGGGGAAAAGAAGAATAGAAAACCTAAGTTCAAATCCCATTTCTGTCACTATCAAACTGTGTGACCTAGTTCAAAGATACTTTGAGTAACTGCTGTAAGCTTCAAGCCTCGATCTTTCTCATCTGCAAATAGGGATGATGGTAACAGTATCTACTCGTTAGGTGGTTATGAGCACTAAATGAAATAATATATATGGCGTTTATTCATAGAACAAAATGTCACTAATACATTTTAGTTATAATTATTTTCATTATTATTCTTGCCTCAGCCCCAAGCTCCCCAAATTACTTTTTACCTACAGTGCTGTGGTCTTGAATTCCACAACAGAACCCATAAAGCTAGCCCATTAAAAGCAAAGCAGAAGACAATATGTTGGGGTATGTGGAGACTTTCCTCCATAGCAACTGGTCTATCTAGATGGTTATTTACCCAGCAAGTCCCAGAGGCAGTTCATTAGTCCTTCAGCAGACATTTAATTGAGCACCCATGATGTTCTAGCCCTTAAAAAAAAGATCAACCCTGATCTTCATCCAAAGATTAAGAAAAGAGCCTCTGACATTAAGAAACTCACAGACTAGTTGTGGGAAGAAGGACCTAATTATGTACTTTACCATACAATGTAATGTAAACTCCAGGGACAGGGGTGCCCATCCTTTGTGTTCACTGCCAGATCCCCAGCACTTAGAAGGGTCCCTGGCACATAGCAGGTGCTCAATAAATATTTATCAAGTGAATGAAAGAATAGTGGATATTTTTTTAAGATTTTACTTATTTATTTGACAGAGAGAGACAGAGAGAGAGAGGGAACACAAGCAGGGGGGTTGGGAGAGGGAGAAGCAGCCTTCCCACAGAGCAGGGAACCCGATGAGAGGCTCGATCCCAGGAACCCTGGGACCTGACCTGAGCCGAAGGCAGACACTTAACCGACTGAGCCACCCAGGCGCCCTTATGGAATATGTTTTTGAATCATGTCACCTCAGGTGCAGGCGTAAACAGGTTCAGCAGCAAACACAGCTCACCCAGCAGGAGTGGAAGCCCACAAGCCCACGAGTGAGCGCTGCCACCCATGAGCTCCAAGCGTGCCGTGGACCCCAGCCAATGCGTCTTACCCAGGGAAAGAGAATGCCAGTTAACCCAGTTAGTCTATTCATCAAAGATACACGAGGGAGGGGGAGACGAACCATGAGAGACTGTGGACTCTGAGAAACTGAGGGTTTTGGAGGGGAGGGGGGTTGGGGGGTGTGGCGAGCCGGGTGGTGGGTATTAAGGAGGGCACGTGTTGCATAGAGCACTGGGTGTGGTGCATAAACAATGAATTTTGGAACACACAAAAAATTTTTCTAAAAAGATACATTAGGGAGAGTTTCTAGAATATTGAAAGCGTGAGTCTTCTATAAAGGAACAAGCGGTGAGGATGAAGGACAATCAGGCAGAGAGAATAACACGTAGAAAGGCATGGAGGCATGAGCAAACATGGCCTTTTGGCATAATTTTAAATAGCTTTTATGACTGGACCTCGAGCTGTCCATGGAAATTAGCCAAAGGTGAGGCTGGAAAGGCAGTCAGGGATACAGAGGAGGAGGGTGATTTCATGCCCATCTTTATATATGTCAGCTCATTTTAAATGACTCCTTTTTGGCAGGTGTGACCTTTGTATTTCCTACACTTCTGCCGCTCTCCAAATCGCATACGTTGTGTGCCCAGCCTTTGAAAGCTGTTTTTGACATCACGGCGTAGAACTGGGGATATTATTGGAGACTTTCAGTTCAGGAAAGGACGTGATCAGATTTTCATCTTATTAAGACAGTTCAGACAGAGCCGAGGGAGGGTGGACATGGCCAGTTGGAAGGCGATTACAGAAGGCGGAGGGAAGACACAATGAGTAGGTTCAAGCAATGGCAGTAGGAAGAGACAGAAAGAAATGGATTTCGGAGCAGTTTTTAAGCTTGTGGGATGCACTGAGTGGAGAATAAGGAAGAATGTAGGACGACACACAGATTTCTAGCTTGATTGCCTTTGGAAAGGAGGTGATACCATTCACAAGGGTAAGAACTAGCAGAGGAGAGGGAAGATGATGACTTGCTAAGTTTGGAGTGTCCGTGAGATGAGCAGGGAGGTGTAGAGCAGGCCAGCAGAGGTGATGTGTTTAGAGTTCGTGTAAAGAGGGCAGAAGAGGAAGATTCAGGACTCATCCACTGGAGAATGGTGAGAACTCTGTCTGTAGACGAGACCCCGGTGCAGAGAGCTTAGAAAGAGACAGGACATTGGAGAACACTAGCATTTGAGCGGCAAGTCTAAATGTGAGGCATGGCAGGAGACCAACAGGGAGAAGAAGCCGGGGGACAACATGAGATACAGTCATGGGGACACTCAAGCCAGAGAAAGATGTCAACGATACCCAAATCTACAGAAAGAACGCTTAGGATTAGGATGGAAGACATCCCTTTAGATTTCATCTCTAAAATGTCTTATGTGTTGGAGTAAGAGTCCTCCTTACTATGTGACTAAATCAGATTCCGGGAGCTGCACAGCAATGGGAAGTGGAGAAATGGAGAGCCACTTTAAGCAACCTTTCAACTGATCTCTAAAGCTAGTAGGAGCCAGAGAATCGTTTCAGGTGAGACAGATGGAGAGGATTTGTTTTGTACTAAAGGGAAGGAGCCAGGAGAGAGAAAAGGGATCAAAAATACACAGAAGAGAAGAGAAGGAGGAGGTGGCATCTAGAACACAGGCAGGTGGAGGGTGGAGATCTCCTCTGAAGAAGAAGAAGGGAAGAGTGGACAAATGGATCCATAGCTGGGGAAGAGATCAGTAGAGCTTGGGTCTGGAGGCCTCTGGTAAACTAGCAGTCATGTTTACCTGCTGAGAGCAGTGCAGAGAGGGGAGAACAGGGCAGGAGAGATTAAACGCTTATGAGGATCGAGTGAGGAACATGGTCGTGGACACCAGTCAGGATTCTGGTGTTTCTGTGGGTCGAGCTGACTCAGAAAACTGTGGGCTTATAGGGGAGAACACTGGTAATGAATGATGATTTTCCCTGGCAGGTTTCCAAAGCCTGACAGGAAGGCAAATAAGAATGACTGAGGGGTCCAGGTTTGCGTATTTGCAGAGCACATGCAGCAAAAGAACAAGAGGGAGAGGAGGAGTCCAAGATGGTGGAGGAGTGGGAGACCTTAGTTTCGTCTGGTCCCAGAAATTCAGCTGGATAGCTGCCAAGTCATTCTGAACACCTGTCAGCTCAAAGGGAGACATAAGAAAAGGATAGCTGCCACTCTGCAAATAGAAGAGGGAGCTCACTAAGGGTTGCTCATATGATGAGCCATGAGATCCTGGCTGGATCTGGAAGGAAGCAAATCCAGGAGATGGTTGGGAGGCTGAGAGGACAGAGTGGCTCCTCAGTCACAAGGTGTCCACAAGTTAGTTTAGTCCTCAAGTTGGCAGGCCTGAAGGATAAGGGCCCACTAATGGGCCCCCCAAGATTATTTACACAGGCAGCAAGAACTATGATCATCATGTCTTTCTAGACCATTCTAGGTCAGGATTCTCCAAAGAGCCTAACAGAAACTGGTTAATCTGCATATTTACCAGGATGACACTTGGTGGAGCTAGAATATGTTCTTCTTAGAGGTTTTATATATGGGCTCATGTTTAGGTGAAGACATTGGTGGGGCGCCTGGGTGGCTCAGTGGGTTAAAGCCTCTGCCCTAGGCTCAGGTCATGATCCCAGGGTCCTGGGATTGAGCCCCACATCGGCGCTCTGCTCGGTGAGGAGCCTGCTTCCTCCTCTCTCTCTCTCTCTCTCTCTCTCTGCCTGCCTCTCTGCCTCCTTGTGATCTCTGTCTGTCAAATAAATAAATAAAATCTTTAAAAAAGAAAAAAAAATTTCTTTAGATGAAGAAATTGGTACTTAAAGAGGTTCCCTGATGTGTCTTAATTTACACACGCAGTTAGTCAATAGCCGAACTCAACTCTCCTGACCATGCTACCCCAGTCTTCCACGCACCATGACCTCTCTTTTGAAATTCAGAACCTACCAAAACTCAATGCTTTGTCTCCTCTGGACTGGCAGGTTAATCTTGCACCAAGAAATTAAATAAAAATAAGGGAGTGTTGAAAACTCTAGAAAACAGCCTTTTTTGTACAAGATTGATGACCAGGGTAAACCAGTTTTTCTTCCTCTCACCTGGTCAGTTTGAAAACCTTAAGGCCTATTTCAGTTCTCTCCTGCATTAAGCCCTTACTTGCTTCCTTTCCTCAATTATTAAACCAATAGAGAAAATCTCCAGGGAGAGACATAGTGTAACTCAAGGAAAAACAGTGATCAAAGGCATATATACAAGTGGTGGGAGGTTTGCAGATAATTGAATTCCTTCATCCAATTTTAAGATCAGCTTCCAACATTTTTGTGAAGGTAAAAAATAATAATAATAATAATAAAATCTTTCCCTCTGCTTCTTGCCACTGCAATCCTTCTGCTTTTTGTACCCAGAGAAAGTTTGCCATTTTAAAAATACTCAACTAGGATTGGTGGCTCAGTCAGTTAAGTATCTGCTTTCAGCCCAGGTCATGGTCTCAGTGTCCTGGGATCGAGTCCCACATCAGGCTCCCTGCTCAGTGGGGAGTCTGCTTCTCCCTCTGCCTCTGCCTGCCACTCCCCCTGCTTGTGCTCGCTCTCTCTCTCTCTCTCTCTCTCTCGTCTGTCAAATAAATGATAAAAATCTTTTTAAAAATACTCAACTAATTTTTTTTTTTTTTTTAGTGATGGGGTTTTTGTGGGGGATTTTAGTGGTAAGTGTTGAAAAGTAATCGCTAACCTGAGAAAACCGTTCTCAAATATACACAGTCTGGTCCGAATTTTTGTCAGTCTGCTTGCGAGTTCTGAGAATGCCAGCAGGATCCCCTGCTTTAAGTCTGGGAGTCTCTTCCTTCCCTGCACAGAGTTGTCGAGTCTCCACCAGGCTACTGAGGTGTGGAAACTTTGTGAAATACTAACCAGCCCTTTCTTCCACTTGAAGGTACCATGTTCTCTGCTACAAATGGAACGAAGAGCCCCCAGTGAGCCCTGACTCCTGTGCCGCCATTTTGGAAAAAGCTGGTCTGGATAATTGGGCTCTTGGAAAAACAAAAGTAATATTTTCATGTAATTTTCAAGAAAAAAACAGTTAATGGTTGTGTTGCCTTACTGAGCATTCTAACATTATACAGTGCTTGAAAATATTATGGCTTTTTTGTGTTATAGAATCTCTAGCTTAAAATAGGGAATATAGATAGAATTTATAAATCTGTAAAGGTTTTCCTTCAGCAAAATGAAACACTTTGCTGTCATAAATATTTCTTTTAAGAAATTCAAGAAAAGTTTCTCTTGAAAATTTATCAAAAAACAAAAAAATTGGGGCGCCTGGGTGGCTCAGTGGGTTAAAGCCTCTGCCTTCAGCTCAGGTCATGATCTCAGGGTCCTGGGATCAAGCCCCACATCGGGCTCTCTGCTCAGCAGGGAGCCTGCTTCCTCCTCTCTCTCTGCCTGCTTCTCTGTGATCTCTGTCAAATAAAATAATAAAATCTTTAAAAAAAATTTTTTATTAAAAAAATTCATTTCAGATAGTACTAAAAACATACTGACACATTTTGTCTTATTACCACCAAATATAGTCAGTAAATATTCAGAATATATTAATATATATTAATATCATATAATATAGATACAGAATATATTCTGCAGAGAATTTTAATGATCTGAACTATAATTATCTAATTTTTTCTTCCTAATTCTCAAATCTGCTTCTGCTGTAAACTTGAAATTTATCTGGAACAAACTATTCACCATTGTTAGTAAACTTGCTATATGTATTTGGAGATCGGTGTGTTTATGTATTGAACTTGAGACCTGAGAGATCTTAATTTACTTAATCCCTTCGAGAATGAAGTTAAAAAATCATAATAAATTTTGAATATGGAAGTAAGACAGGTTGCGGCTTGGGGAAAGGATGGCTTTTCAGATACCCTCCAGCATGATAAAATGGGGAGGTAAGGAAATAAAGAGGGTACCAGGTCTCAGGGCTACACTAAACGTTTCACTGGGGGCCAGTGGAGAAAAGAGCCGGTCTTAAGAGACAAAGGACTCAGAGACTGAGCGCTCCAGAATAACCGGTATCAGCCCTACCACAGAACTACAGAGACTGAAACATACTTCCACGTGAGTTGTATCTTGGGGTGGAAGATGCCAGAGAGAATTTTCACAATGTTCACATAAGAAGTTACTCCCGTAACAATTTAAGGTATTTTAAAAAATATTTCTCTTTGGCTGAGTGCCCTACGTAATCAATAATCCATATTTCCTTCAGTATTGAGTAAGAAGAGATGCTGAGCATCAAAAAGATGCATATTTTATTTATACCTTTTTTTTTTTAAAGATTTTATTTTTTTATTTGACAGAGATCACAAGTACACAGAGAGGCAGGTGGGGTGGGGGAGAAGCAGGCTCCCCGCTTCGCAGAGAGCCTGATGCGGGGGTTGATCCTAGGACACTGGGATCATGACCTGAGCCGAAGGCGGAGGCTTTAACCCCCTGAGCCACCCAGGCGCCCCTGTTTACACCATTTTCTTTGAGATGATCACAATGATGAATTTCATCAGGCTGAAATCTCACGGTTTATGGTCTGAAACACATGCCTGACTTCCAACGGAGTTCTAACTTGTAAAAGGCCCTTTGCAGTTCCAGTTCTGCATGGTATTTAAGTAGCATTTTAAAGCTATTTGTATTTTTCCACTTCACCTTTTCCAACTCATTAAGACGGATAAAAGTATTCAATACAGAAACATTGCTAACGCTGTGCAAAATAAATGAAGAAATAAAAGGATAACCTTTTTAAAGAGATTGAATTTTAAATCAATTGTCAACAGTAGAATGGAATAAATATATTAACATGTAGAGTCCCATAGAAATTAAAACTGGATTCTGTCGGAACCTATAGTGCAAGACTATTTGCCTGTGGTGCCCAGCTTTCAAGTAATGGAGCTAACTTTTCGTGTTTCCAGTTCTCATGACTCAGCTCTTACTTTTGAATTGAAGTAACTCTCTGAGTGTGTTCCATCGACTCTCTTTTAGGTGACTTTTATTAGTAAATGTATTAAAAGAAAAAAAAATCTTCATATTTCCTAGAGGAGGAAGAGAACTCTTAAAGGAGAACCATTCCAGGCCTCCGGCTCTTGTATTTCCCCCAATTCATTTTGATTATACAGTGATTGAAAAGTCAGCCCTCCTTTCTGGATGGTGGCCACCAGTCTAGTGAGAATGTTGTTAATTGCGTCTGGGGCCATCGCTCTGCCTCATTCCCCTTGTGAGCCCCTGAGGGACAGCGCCCCTGCCCTATTCACCTCTGTATCCCCAGCAGATGAGTACATAACAGCAGGCCTCAATAAAGGTTTGACAGGTGAATCACTATACCTGTAAGTATCCTCTGTCTTGCAACTAGGTTTGTAAGATTTTTTAACTTTGGGAAATACAGTTTTTAAGAAACGCAAAAATTAGCTTTGTTCCAAATATATGATGCTAAAACTTCAAAGAGCTGAACACCTCCACGCTTACTGGTCCATTCCACAAAACCTGTTGCAAATAACCATAAGATTGCTAGAGAGTATTCCTTCTCCAACAGAGGTTTCCTTCAAGAATAGAAATCCATACCGTTATAGCAAAATCCAGGCCAAAGAAGCGAAAGGTAGTGATGTCCAAAATCTAAAGAGCCAGAATACATTCTGTTCTGCAAAGCGTAACACATGACGTGTTCACATTTGTGTGTCATCGTTTTATTTGTATTTTATTTTAATTCTTCTAAGGTGTTCCTGAAATATTACCATGTGGAACAGTTAAATTTAATGCGAAAGGAAGCCATTGACAAGCTTATTTTGATTCAAGCCTGTGTCAGAGGATTCTTGGATTCAAGAAGATACCAAAAAATACAGGAGAAAAGGAAAGAGAGTGCTATAGTGATACAGTCAGGTAATCACTTAGGTGGTCTCACGATGTAACAAAACATAATGTTACCTTTGGAGATGGACATAAAATCTAATCGTATATACAAACCTCCATTCTTACGTAGCTTTTGTGTTTCATTCCAGACTCTGTCACATTGATATTTTCTCTCTACCACATCTAAATCAGATTGTTTTAGTGATGGGCACTTTTAATATTTGAAGGCTTTGTTTTAGATAAAATAATTCAATTTTTCAATTTTCTGTCAGGCATCAGTGAAACACAGTTGACCTATTGTGCAAGATACAACAAGTGATCGAATTAATTACAAATTACAGGAATCATATTATTACATCCCTTGGACAATAACATTTTTCCTTTATTCCAAAGGTTACACTTGCCCTAATTTTTGACCACTTGATTAAATCTCATTTTATTAAAGGGCATCCATTTCTTTCTGTTAACTCTAGGGAAATAATATTTATAATCTTACTTCACATGTTTTTATTAAAATGTGTCAGTGGACTTTAGATTTCACTTTCCATTTTTCTAGGAGAAACTAACTTTAGAGCCTGCCATGGTTTAATACAGTAACTTTCAAAATATGTTAATTGGACTTCCATAGTAAAAACCATATTTTACTCTGCAGCCTGATACACACTCCTACTACAAGCGAGGCACTCTGATGTTTTCTATTCTGGTTTATTTCACTTCATTTTTAGACACAAGGTTTGGCCCACTAAATTGATTCTCTAATCCACCATGGATTTGCAGCCTGCCTTCTGGAGAACACTGACATGGTGGGCAGAATCATTGACTAACATTTGAAAGATTCATGTTCTAGTCGCAGGTCTGTCCGTTCATAATGGTTCATGTCTTTGGGGATTTTAAAGCCCTTAACTTCTCACTGAAACATCAAAATGTAAATCCCTATAATTTGGGATCAAATTCTTTATCCTCAATTCCAAAATTTGTAAAACACTAAAGAAAAGGTTTATCATACCTAATCTACCAGTGAAACATGACCTAATATTTATAGCCCTTTATTCATTGCCCATGGTAAAAATACAGTTTTTATGGAGAAATATTCATGGTTTTGATTATGGAATGCTTCCCTGGCATGGGGAACATTATAGAATGTATATTATTTGCTCTGAATTACCTCTATAAAATAAAAAAGTTTATATCTGAATTCTGAAATGTATCTGGCTCCAAGGATAATTGCCCAAAAAGTCCAAAACATCACACTCAGATAATAGGGACTTTCTCCCATAAATAACTGAAGTAGTTATCAGCAGATTTTAAGCAAATGAATACATTTTGTCTTTTTCATCAGCTTAGCCAATCTCTTTCATTTCAGTTTCATCCCCAGACTCTCCTTAATACAAAAGGTGCCTTAGTTATTTTCTTATTATAGCTTATCATCTAGAAGAATCTTGTTAATGAACAATACTTTTTAATGAACAGTATTTTCAATGAATATGTCCCATTTGGAGCCTTTAATTTTCCTCTTTGACACTGATGGCCCAAAAAAAAAGTGTTTCTATTACTTAAGTAATGTGTCTTTGTCTTTATTCTAATTAGCACTGCTCCCCACCTTATATGTTTCAGCTGCAAGAGGACATCTAGTCAGGAAACAAAGAAAAGAAAATGTTAACATGAAAAACACAGCAGCAACAACCATTCAAACCTATGATCAGGAATTTGACTACAAGAAAAACTTTGAAAATAAAAGGTATAATGATGTTCATTCTTATGCCATTTTGACATTATACATTTTTTCAAATCTGTGAAGTCAAAATAAAGTTCCCAGTCTTTCTTGCACGCAATCAGGTCCGAATACTGAACCATCAAATGTCAGTGAACACCCCGTGGCCGCTCTTGTGTTCTTCATCCGATTGGGAAGTTCACTGGCATTTCACACTGATGACCGCCTTTTGCTTCCACAGCTTTTTTCTTCCTAGGCTTCTGCCAGACTTCTCTCTAAGTTTCTGCTCCTAATTCGAAGTATCCTTTGCTAATTCCACCTCTTCTCCCTATATTTAAATCCTCCTTCACATCTAAATATCATCATCTCTGGGCTCTCTCATTCATTCCCATGGCCTTAATATCCAATATGCCATTAATTCCTAAGCCGTAATCCAATCTTCAAAACATGGCCCTTGGCCCTTTCTTCTCTTGAGCCTCCATATCATATTTCTAAGTGCGTATTAGTAGATCCACCTGAATTCATTCATACAGAAGGCTTTATGCTAAGCTGTGGGGACACATAGATAATTAAGACAAAATCCTGGTCCTAAAAGTTGCTCACAGATTCATGGAAAAGAGGGGCGCCTGGGTGGCTCAGTGGGTTAAAGCCTCTGCCTTCGGCTCAGGTCATGATCTCGGGGTCCTGGGATCAAGCCCCCCATCCGGGCTCTCTGCTCAGCAGGGAGCCTGCTTCCTCCTCTCTCTCTGCCTGCTTCTCTGTGATCTCTGTCTGTCAAATAAATAAATAAGATCTTAAAAAAAAAAAAAGAATCATGGAAAAGAAATATAACCAATAAATGCATGCTGTAAAGATATGCAAAGGGTACAGTAGGGACATAGAGGATCTTGGTAGGGATTAAGGGGAAGGGATGTAAATATGTAGATTTTGCCTCATTGATAAAACTTGAATTGATGGAAAGATGCCTAAGTTGTATCTCTCTGTAAGAGATAGAGGTCATTCCAACCCCAATCCCAAGCCCCTTGTCTTTTTTTTTTTTTTCCTGAATTTACTGGGATTGAATTGGCATGTAACATTGGGTCAGTTTAAGGTGTACAACATGATGATTTGATGCATGTATATATTGTAAAATAATTATCACGGTGAAGTTAGTTAACATTTCCCTCACCTCATAATTACAACTGTGCGTGGTAAGAACACCTGCCTTAGGAACTTTCAAGTCCATTATACAATATCATCAAGAGCCACCACGCTGTACACTAGATCCCAAGAACTAGTTCATCTTTTTAAAAATTTCCACTTCGCTGAGGTATTCACATAGAAAATTTATGGTTTACGTTTAAATTATAAATTGTTTACATATAAAATTATATTTAAAGTGTGCATCATGATGATTTGATACACATATACATTGTGGAAGGATTTCCGCATTTAATTCATTACTACATCCATCACCTTACATAGTTCTCTTTGATGCTTTTGTGGTGAGAACATTTCAGTTGTACTCCCTTAGCAAAATTCAGTTCTACTGAACAGAGATTACTCCTACTCATCGAATAGCTGGAAGGCTCTATCCTTTTACCAATCTCTCCCTATTTCCCCCACCTAACCCTTTCACAGCCAAAACTCTGTTTCTTTTTTTTTTGTTTTTTGTTTTTTTTTTTCTTTTTCAGATTCCACACATAAGTGATACTGTGCAGTATTTTTCTTCCCCTGTCTGGTTTATTTCATCCATGTTATAACAAAAGGCGGGATTTCCTTCTTTCTTGTGGCTGAATAATACTCCATTGTATACAGATACCGTAACTTCTTTATCCATTCATCCATTAATGGACATTTGGGTTATTTCCAGCTCTTGGTTTTTGTGAGAAATATTGCAATGAACATGGAAGTGCAGAGATCTCTTTGAGATCATTGTTTCCTTTAAATATAGTGCCAGAAGTCGGATTGCTGGTATTACTATTGAGTTTTTTTGAGGAACCTCCATATTGTTTCCTGTAATGGCACCAATTTTCATTCCCACAAACATACAACATTCTCATTGCATAAGCACTCTCTTTTCTTCACATCTTCACCAATACGTGTTTTCTCTTGTCTTTTGTGATAACAGCCATTCTCACAGATGTGAGGTGACATCTCATCATGATTTTGATTTGTATTTTTCTGGGTGATTAGTAATGTTGAGCCCCTTTTCATGCACCTGTTGGCCATTTTTGTATCTTCTTTGAATAACGTCTGCTCAGATCCTCCACCCGTTTTTAAATCAGGTTATTTTTTTTGCTATTGAGTTGCATGAGTTCTTTATATATTTTGGATATTAACCCTTTATCAGATATATGAGTTACAAATATTTTCTCCCATTCTATAAGTCACCTTTTCATTTTATTGATGGTTTCCTCTGGTGCACAGAAGCTTTTTTTTTGTTTTTTTTTGTTTTGTTTTGGTTTGGTTTGGTTTGGTTTGGTTTTGGTTTTGGTTTTTTGTGGGGTTTTTTGGGTTTTTTGTGGGGGTTTTTTTGTTGTTGTTGTTTTAGCTTTTTCATTTTATGTAGTCCCACTTGTACTTTTTTGCTTTTGTTGCCTTTGCTTTTGGTATCAAATCCAAAAAAAACAAACAAAACCATTACCAAGACCAAAGTTAAGGAACTTACCGCCTACATTTTCTTCTAAGAGTTTTAGGATTTCAGGTCTTATGTTCAAGTCTTTAATCCATTTTGAATTAGTTTTTATAGTAGTGTAAGACAGGAATCCAGTTTCATTATTTTGCATGTGGCTGTCTAATTTCCCAACACCATTTATTGAATAGACGATTCTACTTCATTGTATATTCTTAGCTCCTTTGTCATAAATTAATTGAACATGAATGCGTGTGCTTATTTTGGGCTCTCTATTCTGTTCCATTGGTCTATGAGTGTTTTTAGGCCAGTACCACATTGTTTTGATTACTACAGCTTTATGAAATAGTTTGCTTATCTTTTTCTCATTACTTGTATTCTGACTAGTATAGGCATTCTCTGGAGGTATTTTGAAGGTATTCAAAATACTAGCATAGTATTCAAAGTATTCATAGTATTCAAAGTACTAGCGTAGCCATTCATTGAAATGATGGGTTCTTGGTACCCCATTGAGTTCTCTGTCCCTGGCAGAGTAACAGAGACTCTACTGTGTCTCCCACATAAACCTAAAGATGCTATCATAGGCCTAGGAAGTAGCCAATGGGATTAGGAAATTTAAGTTCCAGTAACTTTTTCCAAGTTCAGCTTTAAGACAGGTCCTTATGTACAGATTGCAAAAGATCAAAACTCTTCCATGGCTTTCCTGAGCTAAAACTGAAAAGTTTTTGGCAAAACCCCCCCAAGTAGCATGTCAGGTTATGACTTTTTCACTGTACCTGAGCACACTTTTCATGGCCATATTGCTCTTGTGAGGGTTTTGTCCTCACCAAACAAACAAACAAACAAACAATGTGGCTTTAAAAAAAAGGGGGGGGCTGTAGAGAAGACGTTATCTTCAAGGTAAGGGAAAATCATTTTGGAAGGATATTGGTAAAGTAACAGCACCAGTTTTGGTCAGCATATTACATGAGCATGAACTGTAGTGGAAACATCGCTTCCCTTTAATTTTGTACGATACTTCCTGTGATCAGCCGACTTCACACTTATAAAGCACGTCAACCTAGTGAACACACCCAGCTTGCTAGTTTCAAGCTTAGGCACATTTTCCACAACTTCTCCTCCCTGTAGGTGCTTCCTTTTGAAAAAGACGTGTCTTGAAGTGATTAAATTCCTAGAATTTTGATGCCTCAGGTGAAAACATGCTAGGATATTTCTCACCTTAAGTTGAAACTGGTTTTATCATTAATCTGAGCGGCTACCGACTTCTGCTGCCAGAGAGAACATTTGGGAAGGACTTGATTAACGTGACTTGAGAAGTTTTTACTTTGAGCTTGTTTCGCCGCTTGGACTGTTGTCCCAACACCACGTAGTGTGTAGATATTGCCAGAAGTGGTGAATAATTTCCAGTTCAGTATCCTGTACTCAGATGCAATCTGTTTCTCACAGGGAATCTTCTGTGAAGAAACAGACAGAAAATTCAGTCTCTACTAATGAAATAGTCATTCCAGCTCCAAACCATAAGGGACGTACATCTGTAGTGAAGACTTCTACTTTCCAAGCTGAAGAGGAAGGCACTCAGGCCATTGAAAATAATAACAGAAAATATCAAACTCAGAACAAAATGAATATCATGTTTGGGGAAGAGGCTAAGCAAGAACCACAGCTGGTGGGAGACCCTTGGGCAGAAGGACACCCCAAAAAGAAGTGCATGAGAGACCCGGAAGAGAACAGTAAGATAAGAAAAGTGGAGAAGGAGGACTCTGTGGTCCAGAATTACTACCAGAGGTATGCAGAGGAAAGGAATTTTGAAGAATCCAAAGCAATATATCTAGAAAGGAAGGCCCTGTCAGAAAGGCCAAGCTCCCCAGGACTTTGGTCAGTGGAAAATGAGACAAAGCAGCCTTCTTTTAAAAAAACATTGGAACCTAGTCTTAGCCAAAAGTCAGTCCACCAAAACGCAGATAGCAAGGAAAAGGAAAAGAAGACATCGGTGGTCACCCAGAAAGCACCAGCATGCAGCCATCTGAGACCGGGGATGGTCCAAGAGAGACAGTCCGAAGCAACAGCCCAAGTGCAGGAAGAAGATAGAGCAGCCATGTTCATTCAGAGCAAATTCCGGGGCTACAAGAGAAGGCAGCAAGTAAGGAAGGACCGGACGTCTTCTCTGAAAAGTCAAAAGATTGTTGCGACACCAACCGAAGTAGCAAGAAATACTCACGATCTGTATTCCTGTCCCACAAAACATGAGGAATCCTGTAATTTCAGGACAAAGAATGACGAAGACCCCAAAGCAGTTTTAGAGAAAGAAGCATGTGATTTGGCCATCTTTTCTAAACAGGTATGTAAATAGATTTACTAGTAGAAATCTTGGGGAACCACACAGTAACTGAAGTAAACCTATAGCTCATGAGTCACTGATATTCTATTTCATCTGTTTTTAGGAAACTACAAACCTCTTTTGTAATGCCTCAAGGGTTTTGCTATTCAAATAGCCATAATTTTTTACAGCCAAGTGTCATAAGGAATAATGTAAGATATGATAGAAATCTTGTATAGTAAAGAGACCAGTAGTCCTACAACTAACTAAAATGTTGGCATTTGACAATGCAAATTTCCATATCTGAGATCTTTCATTATAGCTAAAGAAAAAAAAAGTTTTATAAATCCTCTGAAGTGTATGCTTTTTCTGCCCCAAATTTTGAGTGGACCTCACTATGTTTCAAAATTGGGCATAGCCATACTCAGACATATGTGCAGTGAAGATGAAACTCTACGTGTTACACCATGACAATGAGGAACCAGAAAGAAAACCCACAAAGAAAGATTCCCTGTTGGAGAATATCTTGTGCCATGAGTAGGCATGTTTCAGCTGTTTCTAGAAGGGGGCAGATGGCTTTAGGGCTTCTCCTGGATTGTGTATGGAATGCTGATAATCAGTGCTCTGGAGGGAGACCACAGCGAGCAGGTCCTGGAAATGCCGATTCCAGATCTTGCTTTCTGTCTAGATATTCAACCTTAAGTAAATCCCTTTGTACATGGGCACCTTTATTTTCTCTTATGTAAAGTGAAGGATTTTAACTAGATGACCTCTAAAATGCATATTATAAGTTAATATGCATTGCCCGAAGAGTCAATAGCATATAAAATCATGGAAGAAATATTAGGGGCACCTGGGTGGCTCAGACAGTTACGCGTCCAACTCTTGATCTCAGCTCAGGTCTTGATCTCAGCATTGTGAAATCGAGCCCTGCGTCAGGGTCCATGCTGGGCATGGAACCTACTTTTAAAAAGGAAGGGAGTGGTGGGGGAAGAGGGATGGACCTCATCATGAGTTAGATCAAAGAGGGACTGCCTAATACTCATGGGCCCTAAACTCTGCCTTTTGTCTCTGACAGTGAGTCCATACGAAAACACCATAGCTGCTCCTGGACCCCTCTTTCATGTTAGAGGTGTGTCCCAAACATCTCCAATGTCTGGCTCTTCCTACAGCTCTGCCAGCACCCTCCTGTTCTATTTTTTTTTAAGTACATGGGAATAGAGAGTTTAATACATATACAGTCTTTCCTTTCCTTGGTGCATACGTTTTCTCACCCTAAAGACCAGATTGGAATTCAAATCCTGACCTACTGTGTGTCAGAGATGTGGAGGAGATGTAGAATTTCCAAGCCGTCTCCCTGGAGCTGGCTAATAATGCCCCAGGAGTAGCTTCAGTGCTCCACGGGGACGAAGCTAGAGGCAAAAAAGCAGGAGCCCCACATGCGGCCCAGCGGCACAGCTGTGTAACAGAGCCCAGAGGCAGACCAGAAGGAGGCAGAGGGGCCAGGTGGAAAGAGAGGAGAGTGGCCTGAAGTCAGGCTGAGAACACTAGAAAGGTAAAGATGGGGTTAACACACTCCAATGCAAAAGAGGGTTTCTACAGGCAAAATTGCTGCAGAGGGACAGGGACAGGAGCCTGGTCTCAGGAACCCCGGGAGGAGTTGATCAGGATGGCATGTTTTGAGTAGCATGACACGTTTGGCAGTTTTAAATGGAAAATGTGAGACGCACAAGCAGCACGAAGCGGGAGGAGGCTTAGCCAGGCAAGGACTTTTCCAGACCCTGGGTTTTCAGACCAAGGTCAGGGTGGGTTCTAGAGAAGAGTCTGGGGGACTGTCAGTCAAGCATTTACCAGCCCCCAGGGTACCTGTGGAGCCCTGTGAATTCTTTTCCTTGATTTAATCTGACACGTGACCTTCTTTTTAGATATCAAAGTTATCTGAAGAATATTTCATTCTGCAGAAAAAACTGAATGAAATGATTTTGTCACAGCAACTGAAGCCTCTCTATCTGGGTATCTGTCCTCATAAGCCAATTAATAGACGAGTTTCTTCTCAGCAGTGCCTCTCAGGTAAAAATCAGTAGAGTTAGAACCTCCTGACAGGAAAGGCAGTGACAGATACTTTGTTTATTGTTTCTGACCTTTACTCTCTGGCAGGTCTGAGGTAACTAATGTTCTGTTTTGGGGAGAACCTTCATTTCATTCCATTTCTCACAAATAGATAAAAACCTTTCCAGAATGTTCCACATACCTCCATTTTCTCTGACTTCATTCTCTTCTCTTTTTTTTCTTTTTTCTTTTTTCCCTTTGTATACACTTTAACTAGAACTTGGTATATGACATCAGAAGGGAATAGAAAGGGACAGAGTTTGGGGGAGAGGGGCAGGGTGCAGGTTTGATAAGAGGGAGCAAAAACTAAAATATATCCATTCCTTTTGTCAATGTCTGCAGCCTTAAGTAGAGTATCTCCATTCAGTTGTAAAAATCCAAATGCATTATTACATTTTCTTCTGATCAACCTAAGTCACCCTCTGCTCCCATTTCACCAAAGTGGTAGGGGATTTAGACTCAGTATTTATCAGGCCTTCTCCTCTCCAAGACTGTGCAAAGGCCCTGTGGCATTATATACCCACCTAAGGATCAGGTAGCCTGAGGTCACGAGTTATTTGCCCACAGATTTACTGTTGGGACACCCATCTCCTCATTGGCCTCATGACCCCTTCAAGTCAGGAGCTCCTGCTCCTCTACCTGGAAACTGCAGGAGGCTCCTGGAAACAGTTAGGTTGGGAGTCTCACCTGGTACACACATGCTCCAAGTAGCCATCATCTCTGAAGCCTTATCACCACCCCTGCTGACCTCTGTCTGGGAGAATCTGTATTTCTTATCCCTCATATTCTTGGAGGCTTCACACTCTCTCAGCACCTCCTTCTCCCACCTGGAAATGCTACTCACCTCACGCAGCTTCTGTGAAAATTCCTTAGGCAGAAAAATACTAAGATGAGCCTGACTATTTGTCTGATAGGGGAGGAAGGGAAAATATCTTAATGTTTCAATCAATTATGCTGTCACATTATTTTCAAGTCAAAAGCTGTAGTAAAGCTTTAAAAAAAAAAAAAAGTGGCTCTCTGGCACTTTCTCACCACTGCTCTCAGGCACTGGCCCAGAACCCCTTGCTGTTAAGAAGCAACTTAACATGTTGGAGCCCAGATGCCCATTGGTTTGGTGGCCTCCTCTGACGCATGCGCAGATGGTCTGCGGACAGAGGGGGGAAGGCGGGGACTTTGGCTTCCCTCTTGGTTATATGTGCAGCTGGCCTGGTGAGTGCAGGGCAGTGAGGGGCTGGTGGTGTCGGGGAAGCAAGGGATGCCAGGCAGGGCTCCCTGTGTAAGCAGCTCAGCCCTGTGCTTAAGGGGAAAGGAGGGATGGGGCAGGATGCTGGCTTCCTAAGGACAGGGAGATAGGGAGGGAGGAGAGCCTACTCATGTTTTGCTATGACCTACACTTTTAAACATCTCAGGAACTGTGTGTATGTGTGTTTAATAAAAATTGTGTATATTTAAGGCATACCACTTGATGGTTTGATACAAAATACACACAGCGAAATAATTACTACAGTCAAGCTACTTAACATACCTTCTCTTCACACAGTTACCATTGGGTGTGTGTGTGACGTGAGTGCCCAAGATGTATTCTCTTAGCCAATTTCCAGTATTTAGTACAGTATTATAAACTATAATCCTCATGCTCTGTATTAGATCTCTAGACTTAGTGATCGTACATAACTGCGACCATGTGCCCTATAACCAACATCTCATATCCTCCCACCTCCCCATGGCTGCTAACCACAGTTCTACTCCCTATTTCCGTGAATTTGATTTTTTTTTTAGATTCTACATACACGATCATGCATTTTTTTCTTTCTGTGTCTCATGTATTTCACTTAGCCTAATGTCTTCCTGATTTACCCATACTGTCCCAAATGGCAAAACTCCCTTCTTTCTCATCGCTGAATAATACTCCATTTTGTACGTGGGTGCAGGCACGCCGCGTCTTCTTTATTCACCTGTTGGTGGACACTTTGGTTGTTTTCATGTCTTGGCTATTGTGAGTAATGCTGCAGTGAACATAGGAGCACAGATATCTCTTCGAGGTACTGATTTTGTTTCCTTTGGTTATGTACTCAGAAGTGAGATTGCTGGATCGGAGGGTAGTTCTAGTTTTCTTTTTTTGAGGAACCTCCATATTGTTTTCCAGACTGGCCACACCAGTTTGCATTCCCACCGTGTATAAGTGTCCCCTTTCTCCACATCTCTTGCCTTCTTGATAATATGCTTCCTAGCAGATGTTGAAATGATATCACATTGGGATTTTGATCTGTATTTTCTGCATGATGAGTGATATTGAACTCCTTTTCATTTACTATTGGCCATTGGTATGTCTTCTTTGGAATAATGCCACTTTGGGTCATTTGCCAAATTTTTAGACTGGGGTTGCTTAGCTTCTTGCTGTTGAGTTGTGTGAGTTCCCTATATATTTTGGATATTAACTGTTTATCTGATATTCACTCTTCACCTGATAGATAGTTTGCAAATACCTTCCCCTATCCCATACACTGCCTTTTTATTTTGTTGAGGATTTCCTTTGCCAAGCAGAAGCTTTTTTGATAGTTTCCTAAGCTTTGAGTGTCATATCCAAAAAACTATTGCCAAAGCCCGTGTCAAGGAGCTTCTTCTCTATGTCTTATTCTAGGATTTTTATGGCTTCAGGTTTCATGTTTAAGTCTTTAATCCGTTTTGAGGTGGGGTTTTTTTGCAATGTAAGATGGGTCCAGTTTTATTTTTTTGCCTGTGAATATCCAGTTTCCCCAGCACCATCTGTTGAAGGAACTATCCTTTCCCCTTTGTGGCTTCTGGGTGCCCTCGTCAAAAATTAGTTGACCATATATGCTTGGGTTCATTCCTGCATTCTCTATTCTGTTCCATTGATCTTGGTGTCTGTTTTCATGCCAACATCCTACTCTCTTGGTTACTCTAACTTCATAATATAGCTTGAAATCAGGAAGTATGATGCTTCCAACTCTGTTTTTCTCTCTCAGAATTCTCTGTTGAGGACTTTGGAGAGAACTAAAGCAGCAGAATATTATCAGAAAGTTGAATTCGTTCACTTTATTCTTCAATCTGACATTTTTTAAATGGACCTAAGAAAAATGCCAGGAATAAATTTCAGTTTATGTGGAAAGGACTGTAATTCAGTGACATTTCTTTAACTTCATGTTTAGAGGAGAGAGAGCCTTTTCGTTCTATAAAGAGAGGTTACGTACTCTATGACGCTTTTTTAAGGCGAACTTGGCAAACATCTGAGTTGTCCTGTGTCCCAGAGAACAGCAGGGGAAGAGCCCACAAGAGACTGTGAAGTGGCCTAAAGGCACAGAAGGATCTGGGTGGACCCAGCAACCCAGAACCAAGGGGACAGGGAAGACGTTGGCAGAAGTAGTAGATGCTAATGACCAGAGACTAGAGAGCAGTTACTCTCAACAGATGCCAGTGAAAGTCTGAGATGTAGCTACAGAGCAGAAGGACTAACTTCATTGATGCTGTGAGGCTGCAAAAGCCCCCCACCCTCACTCCCAACCTGGATGTGGCCCCGGAGAGAAAAGAGGAGGGTCAGAAACCTCAAATGACTAAGTTTACTTAGAAAACACTAAGAAAATTGAAAGAGACTGAGTTTAACTCAGACTCATTAAAAATAATGGAACACTTGGGGCTCCTGGATGGCTCATTCGGTTGAGTAGCCAACTTGTGATTTCGGCTCAGGTCATCATCTCAAGGTTCATGGGATCCAGCCCCCGCATCAGCCCTGCATTCAGCAGGGAGCCTGCTTGAGAGTCTCTCCCTCTGGCCCTCCCCTCATTCACGCACACGCACTCCCTCAAATAAATAAATAAGTCTTTTTTTTAATAAATAAATCTTTAAAAAAAATAACAATGTAACACTAGAAAATGGAAATGAGCACTAAAGGGTAAAAATTAAGTCTAGCTTTAGAAAAATAAGATTTTTGGGGTGTCATGTAGAATGATGCTGACAGGGTCAATTAAGAAGAGAATTATAAACTATCTGTTGAATTTCCTATGCATTGACTACTACTTACTAAATTCACAGAGCTTTTTTAATGTCAGAATAGATACAAATGGAAAAGGGGATGCAAATAATCATTGTGCTACATTTGGGGAAATTTCACTCACAACATCTGCTAGGCTTTATCATTGGAGAGAATCTATTTTCATGTACTTTAAAGATCTATGCAACTTTTTAAAAAATTTCTTGAATAGTTTGTGAAAGTTAATGGCAAATATAGTTTAAAGAATTCCAACTGAGGGGTGCCTGGGTGGCTCAGTCAGTTAAGCATCTGCCTTCTGCTCAGATCATGATCCCAGAGTCCTGGGGTAGGTCCTGGGTTCCTTGCTCAGTGGAGAGCCTGTTTCTCCCTCTGCCTATCATACCCCATGCTTGCACTCTCCCTCCCTCTCTCTCTCTGAAAATAAATAAAATCTTAAAAAAAAAAAAAAAAGGAAGAGAAAAGAATTCCAACTGCGATCACAAATTGGGCCAGATATTGCTTTGTCAGTTGTCAATATTTAATCCCTGCCCGGGTTCTAGATCCATCATTGTACCTTTACATGTGCTTTTCTTACCTCAGAAGAGTCAAACTCCAGTCTAAGTTTTAGACTCTGATCCTCTTTATAAAACAAACCAAGTCTGCTAATCACCTAACCACATTTAAGCCAAGAACTCCCATAACCCATTCCCTGTTTCTCCAGTTCTAGTGGTTTTTCCCCGGTATCTTCCGGCACTTGCCAGCATCACAAACGTCACACAGGTGCACACTTGTTGGAGGGAATGGATTATGACTACAGTAGTCAGCATTTACTCATCCTCAAAGTCATTTTATGTAGATTAGTTTTGTCCTCCTCAAATAGATTTTCAACCCTCAGCCAGCAAGAACATGTCATATACCACTCTCTGCTCGTTTTTCTGTTACCCTAATGTATTACACATTCATCACATAGTAGACACTCAGTAACTGCTTATTAATTGGCCAGAAAGCTGCTTAATTTCCTCCAAGAATTACAGTAGATCAAAGTATAGTGGCCAGTGAAGATTTGAACCTATGATTTTTATAAGAACAAAAAAATGTAACATTACATTCCTTAAATGTTCATTGGTTTTTATATATTATCTGATTTTCAACCCCTCCAGTCAGAAAAAAAAAATTTTTTTCTTTAAAAAAAGAGAGAGAGATTTATTTATGGGACACCTAAGTGGCTCGGTCAGTTAATGTCTGCCTTCGGCTCAAGTCATGATCTCAGGGTCCTGGGATCGAGTCCCGCATCACGCTCACAGGGAGCTTCCTTCTCCCTCTGCCTCTGCTGCTGTTCTCCCTGCTTGCACTCTCGCTGTCTCGCTCTCACAAATAAATAAAATCTTTAAAAATATCTATTTATTTATTTTAGAGAGAGCGTGGCTGGGGGTGGGGACAAAGGGAAAGGGAGAGAGAAACTCAAGCAGACACTGTGCGGAGCACAAAGCCCAACTTGATCTCACAACCCTGAAATCACGACCTGAGTCAAAACCGAGAGTCGAATGCTTAACCGACCGTGCCATCCAGGTGCCCCAGGTAAAAACATTCCTATAATATATAGAAGTCCTGTTTCCTTAGATCATCAGAATTATTAAGTGCCGACTTTGGAAGCCTCCCTCACCTGTGGAGGCGGATTTACCTGATGCACTCTTAGCTCAGGTTCTTCAGTGCACCCCTGCAGTTCAGACCTTCATGGCAAACTGTGCCTCCTCACGAAAAATTTCAGTTGGGAAACCAAAGTCAAACTCATTTATAAGTAAGTCCATCATTAAAATAAGCCTAAGAGTCACCTGATTTTTTTTTTATTTGACAGATCACAAGTAGGCAGAGAGGCAGGCAAAGAGGGGGAAACCGGCTCCCTGCTGAGCAGAGAGCCTGATGCGGGGCTCAATTCCAGGACCCTGGGATCATGACCGGAGCCAAAGGCAGAGGCTTAACCCACTGAGCCACCCAGGCGCCCTCACCTGAAATTTTAATCCTCTCATGAGTCTCAGAAATCAATAGGCATCTCCAACTATCTGCTACTCCAGACTCTGTTGTAGGACTCAGTAAGCTTTAGCTGATTCTATAAAGTGGTCTGGGAGAACGTCTTACCTATTCTTAAAAAAAAAAAAAAAAAAAAAATTGGAAGGGGAGGTGAACCATGAACTCTGAAAAACAACCTGAGGGGTTTTGAAGGGGCGAGGGGGTGGGAGGTTAGGGGAGCCTGGTGGTGGGTTTTAGAGAGGGCATGTATTGCATGGAGCACTGGGTGTGGTGCAAAAACAATGAATACTGTTACGCTGAAAAGAAATAAAAATAAATAATTTTTTTTAAAGATTTTATTTATTTGAGAGAGAGGCAGTGAGAGAGCATGAGCGAGGAGAAGGTCAGAGGGAGAAGCAGACTCCCCGTGGAGCTGGGAGCCTGATGCGGGACTCGATCCCGGGTCTCCGGGATCATGACCTGAGCCGAAGGCAGTCATCCAGCCAACTGAGCCACCCAGGCATCCCGAATAAATAAATTAATTTTTTTAAAAGCCCTAGAAAACATGGATAGTGCACAAAGATAATTACATTTTTCTTTTTTTTTTCTTTGTAAGATTTTATTTATTTGAGAGAGAGGGAGAGCACATGAGCAGAGAGGTAGGGACAGAGAAATCGAGGGATAAAGAGACCCCACTGATCGGGGAGCCTGTTGAGGGGCTGGATTCCAGGACCCTGGGATCTGACCAGAAGGCAGACGCTTAACCAACTGAACCGCCCAGGTGCCCCGATAACTAAACTTTTCAAGTTAATTTTAATAAGCTATAACCTTTCCCTGTAAGGTTTCTCTCTCTGTGAGATGTATTTTTTAAGGTGCACAAGTGTGCACCTATTTTACAGGGTAAAATAATGTACAAATGAAGACTGAGCAGCTAGTTAAGAAATTTAAAAATAAAGTAAGGGAAGTACATGAACTACGTATTTTACATCTTTCTTTTGATAGCAGTTTTAATAAATTGAACCTGACAGGTGCTAACTGCACTTGCATTTCTGTTGAGAGAAAGGTAGTGTAAGGTATGTATGGGTACCTAGAGCATAGCCGTTGGGTCATACATCCTAATACATTCTGTTGTGTTCATAAGTATATAATGACATTGCATTATTTCTCCCTGCCTGGTGTTTGGGGGAGATGTTTTGCTTCCTAATTATGGTACACCTGGCAATTTGTTTTGACCATTGTGAAGAGAAGAAAAAAGATTAATTGCAGGGCAAATTCTGGGAACACAAAAGCATATTCTCTTTCTTTCCGTTTACAAAGAAGCTGTGACTATCCAACAGGCTGTAATTTTTTAATGGGTTGTAAGGTTAACAAATAAGGATGCTATTATAATTCTCATGCTTCATTTGCATAATATCACAGGAAATGCAACACTAGATCAAAGCAGTCCCTTGCCATGTACACATGCGGTGGGTATAATACAGATGCTTTTAGGTTGCTTTGAGAGTAAATGTCGGGGGGGGGATCACAATTTTCCATTGATTTCTACATTTTTATGGCATTTAGACTCATTCAATGACCCGTGATACGTTCAGTTATTATGAGGCAGATTTGATCCGCTTGATGATTTAGGATTGCCTCTCACCTTGCCATTGTGATGCCAGCACCTAGAAATGCATTTTGTAAACTCTCCAAGAATATATGTCCACCCTAGTCTGTCCACATGCCCACATCCGTGGGAAAGCCAGCTAGCTCAAATAATGTTGGCTTATGTATTTTCTAGAATTATTTTTTCAGTAAGAGTGAAAAATAAAGAGATTTCAGAAGTTCTGTTGCTTCCCACCCAATACTTCTCTTCTTGAGTTTATTTGCTATTCCTCTTTCTTCATAAGAAGTAATACTAACTCAAATGAAATCTTGCCATTCGCAACGACGTGGATGGAACTAGAGGGTATCATGCTTAGTGAAATAAGTCAATCAGAGAAAGACAACTATCATGTGATATCCCTGATATGAGGAAGTGGAGATGCAACATGGGGGACTAGGGGGGCAGAAAAAGAAGAAAAGAAACAAGATGGGATTGGGAGGGAGACAAACCATAAGTGA
>PISX010001801.1:0-138234 GCA_004024625.1 Mellivora capensis | reverse complement strand
GACTTTATTTATAATCTTACAATACAATGAGGGTCATTTAATTACATACTAAATACTAATCACATAAAGGAGTTTATTTCACATAAGTTTACAGTCTAAATTATGGATTTCTGATGAATTAACTGAATTAGTTAACACAAAACACTTGACCCAGAAGCCTCTGATGGAAACAGCTGCACTTTTGGCACTCAAAATATTTCCCCTCATTCTACACTTTTTATCTACTCTAAACTGTGGAGGTAGCTAATACACTTCCTATCATGTAGCTAATATACTTTCCCCCAACTTCCCATTAAAGTTTTGATTAAAATGCACCTAAAAATAGCAATAATATCAGCAGCACTGGAAACTGAGTTTCTTCTTTACCTATTTTGACACCGTACTACTGAGCTACGTGGGATCAATTCAAAGAGAAATTATATAGCAGAGTTCATACAATAGTATAATCAACACCATAAATTCATGTCTCTCTATAATTTCACATCCTGTAGAGACAATACCTTTTTTTCAAATGTCTGGTGTACTTTAAAAAAAAATTTTTTTTTTAGTTTTAATTTCAATTCCAGTTAACATACAGTGTAATATTAGTTTCAGGGGTATAATATAGTGATTCAGTACTTCCATACAACACCTAGTACTCTCCACAGATTGAATATTATTAATATTTTCCTTTGCCTTGTGCCTCTCTCTTGGTCTCTCTCCCTTCCCTCTTTAGTTTCTTCTAACTAGACACACTAGGCCGGTCCACAAACTCCCCAAAATCATAATCAAACGAGATTACATTTTCTAACCATAATGCAATTGAGATAGAATTGAAAAACACATATCAACAAATTAAAAATCAGTAAGATAATATGAAGTAAATAAATTATAATTAGAGCTATGAATTATTTTTAGTTAATAAAAATGGGAATATATAAAAACTATTCACATATAAAAACTATGAATGGGTTGCATCCAGGTCTATACACATAGGAAAATTCAAATCATTAAATGTTTTCATTATTAACTGAGAAAAAATAATGAAAAAAGAATTTAAGTTGAGAAGTTTTTGAAGGAGATTCAAGGTTATTCAACACCAGGGAAAACAGAAAAAAGAAATAATTATGATATGACAAAAATATACCAAATATCTACTAAGATAATAGTTTTTTGTTTTTTTTTAAGATTTTATTTATTTATTTGACAGACAGAGATCACAAGTAGGCAGAGAGGCAGGCAGAGAGAGAGAAAGAGAGGAGGAGGAAGCAAGCTCCCTGCTGAGCAGAGAGCCCGATGCGGGGCTCGATCCCAGAACCCTGAGATCATGACCCGAGCCGAAGGCAGAGGCTTTAACCCACTGAGCCACCCAGGCGCCCCAATAATAGTTTTATTTGAAAATAACGTGATAAGAATTTGAAAATAAAACAACAAAATAAATTCCTAATTACTTAAAAAAGAATCCACAAAAAATTAGAAGAACATTATAACAAATGCAGTTGATAATACCAGAATCCTACCATTCTATAAATGCAGTCAATTTCACAAAACAACTTGGGGATGAAATATAAATTTCTGAAAAGAGGTCAGTCAACATGATGATGTGTCTGTCAAAGAAAAGTTGACAAAAACTCAGTATTTTAGACAACTACATTTAAAGTTCATGACACAAGTAATTCCCACGTTATGTAATCTGAGAAAAAAAAAGGGTAATATAGAAAATTACCTATTTTATGAAGTTCACGTACCCTGAAACCAAAGTCTGACAGGTAACATTTTAGAAAGGAAGGAGGGAAGGGGGTAGGGAGGAAAGGAAGGAAGCTATGAGTCAGTCTCACGATTTAGAGGTAAAACTCTAAGTGCAATACTAATTGAAAGCAATATTACACTAAGAGACTCTCTAAATAGCACATATTAATGGAACATGGTATCAAAAGGTCAAAAGAAAAAGTCATCTTAATAAACACTGAAATAGTTTTCAATAAATAACACCTGGTCCTGATGAAAAGCAAATTAAAAATAGGAGGAGATGCTTTAACAATATGAAGACCACACTTCTTAAGCCAATTGTCAACATCATTATTTCCTGTAAAACACTGAAAATAGTTCCGTTAGACAGTAGGATTAAGATAAGGATGCTAGTGACTATACTCTTCTACATTATTAAGGAACTTCTACCTGATGTAATGAAACAGGAAAAGAAAGTCTTTTTTTTTTAAATCTTTAAAAATTTTTATTTATTTTTGAGAAAGAGAAAGAGAGAGCATGGGGTGGGGGGCAGAGGGAGAAGCAGACTCCCCGCTGAGCAGGGAGCCCAATGAAGTACTTGATCCCAGGACCCTGGGATCATGACCTGAGCCAAAGACAGACGCTTAAACGACTGAGCCACCCAGGCACCCCAGTGAACAGAAGTTACTATAAAAAGCATAGCTATTGAAAAGGAGAAGTTGTAAGGGAATTAGTAGAAAACATGAATTTCAGTCTTAAAAATGCAAGGAGTGAACCAAAATGATGGGTACTAAAAATATTCAGCAAGGATATATATGTGAATAGGTAAGTAGATCTTCTTTCCTGTAAAAGTGTATAACGGGAAAAGAGCACATTAGAAATAATAACCCAAAAAGGTGGAGGAGTTTGAAATAAAGCTGGCAAGAAAACCACAAAGAGGCAAAAAAGATGTGGATAATGGAGTGACACACTGTTTCTGGATTGGAACATAAGATATTGTAAACCAGACTATTCTAAAATTCATTTCTAGGTTGAAAAAGAAAATTGCATTCATTCTCTATGAGATTTTCTTGAGAACTTGAGATGTCCCTAAAGATCATTTGTAAATTTCAGAAAAAAAATAATTACAAAGGAGGACTTTCTTTATTAGATAGTAAAATGAGTAACATGAAGTTCTAATAATTAAAACCATAGGCCTCTGTCATAAAAATCAACCACAGGCTAAAGAAGTAGGATAGCCCTAAAATTAACCCTAATATATATCAAAACCTGTCACAAAAAGATACACAGCAGTACAATAAGAGGTAGATGGATAACTTGTAAAATTTTTCTGATGTGGAGGGAAGAAATAAGATAATCCTACTTCACGCTGGATATGCAGATATTTCCCAGATACGTTAATGATTTCATTGTAAGAAATAAACCAAAAGCAACCAAATGATATGAACTAAGTCTGCACAATCTCTGCTTAGGAAAGAATCCAACATAAGAAGTAATAAAAGGAATTTTTTTTAAGATTTTATTTATTTATTTGACAGAGAGAGATCACAGTAGACAGAGAGGCAGGCAGAGAGAGAGAGAGGGAAGCAGGCTCCCTGCTGAGCAGAGAGCCCGATGCAGGACTCGATCCCAGGACCCTGAGATCATGACCTGAGCCGAAGGCAGCAGCTTAACCCACTGAGCCACCCAGGCACCCCAATAAAAGGAATTTTTAAATTTTAAAAGAAGAGATAGGCTAGCTTTGGACTGCATAAACGTTTAAACCTTCGAGAGATTATCAAGTGTCATTAAAAGTTTAAAAAAAAAAAGTTAACCAAACACAAGATAAGAAACTTAGAACAAATGGAAAAGGCAAACATGTGTATTGCCCAAAGGACTCTTATAAATAATCAGGAAAAACATTAACATTCCCAATGGAAAAATGGGCACAAGACGTTGATCAATGCAAGTGACAAATAAGAATATATGTGATCACCCTAGAAATAGAAATACAACTTAGAGCAAGTTGTTTTTTACTTAGCAAAATGGCAAGGATGGAAAAATATTTAACAGTGATGAGAATGTGCTCATTTAATTCTTCTCAAACACTAATGGTAAGACTGTAGGGTCAACACTTCGAAGTGATTTGGCAATATGGAAAAAAATGGAAATAGGTGTGCGTCATTGACCCAATAAACCCACTTATGAGGACATAGCCTAAGGAAACAACTGCAAGAGAAGAATTTATGTACTGGCAAAAATTAAATGAGACAGGAAGAAAATGATTACTAAGTAATGACATCCATAGATCGAATACTAACAGCCCCTGAAATTCATTTTTCAAAGAGTAACCTTGGCAAATGGCTAGCTAACCTAACTACTGGATAAAATATTACAGAATTGGAATTTGAATGCTGTGAATAATCAGCTTAACCTTCCTCCCTGTGAGGTTCATTAAATTCATTAAGAAGAGCACCTGGGCAAAAGGCTCTAGAAAAGCAAAGTGTACTGGCAGAGGGAGAACGAGGTGCGCACTCTCCAGAGAGCGGACCTTCTCCATCCCTCGCTGGCTTGGGCCTTCAGAGTCCATCTCTGCATCAAATTAAGAATCTGAATAATGTTACTGCAGCCTGGTACAGTGCCTCCTCTGCCATATGTGGGAAGACTATAGAGTGTCACCTCCAGATACATCCTCTTTGTTGCCAGGCTGGCTTGGGTCACTGAGAACCTTCTTGACATTTCCTGTAGCCATGCTCTGGACCAGACAGGCTCTAGTCAGGAATAATGGCTTACTAAAACTATGAGCCTTTCTCACCCCACCTTGACAGGAAGCACCTAATCTGCGTGTTACCAAGTAGGAGCAGAGGGCAAGAAGAGAGTAAATGTTGTGTGTTTAGAATCAGAACGTTCTTCTATTCTGTGTTTTCCAAAGCCCAATCTGAGAAAATGACTATGATCAGTCTCTCTAAAATTGGGCTCTTTGGGAAAAATTAACATTGGTTCCCCCTCAGGCTATCTACGCAGATATTTTTCAGATAGATTAAGATCTTCTGTCCTTGCAAAACAGCCAAGATGTAATGAGGGGGCCTTAAATACGGTTCTCCGGGCAAGTAGGCTTGTGTTTTGTTGTCTGAGCATGTCCATAGTCCCCTGGACAGTCGCTCAGCATGGCGGTCTGCCATCCCCCATGAAGAAGGCACTCTCGAGAGATCACAGATGACTGTGCACGAGTGTGCAAGACAGCTGCAAGTAAGGATATAACCAACCCCAGGACCAGAACAGAGCTAGGCTTTGAGGACTCTAGTCCAAGACCTCAGCCCAACAAGGGTCCCAGCCACCGAAAGGAGATACGCAGTAATCAAGTCCAAGAGCCAAATGATAATCTAGAGGGCATGTCTCTTTGTACCCCCATCCCCAACAAACAGAGCAGCTTTATTCTCCTCTGTTTCTCCTGGGACCTAACTAGAATAGACATGAGGGGCAGGCTTGGGGGGGCAGCACCTTACCTAAACCTAGGAACACAATTTAAAAACCAAATGCTCGCTTCTCAAGGTTCTGGATATTTGTGCAATGTGCCCAAATCAGGGAGTGGCAAAAAGCTGAAAAGCCCATGCCCTACAGAATAAGCACAGATGCACATTGACTCTGGAACATCAGTTTTTGTTTGGTAGAAAAGAATGAGCCAAAGGAGTCGCTTGAGCAGTCCTAAATGGGGATGGAGGCCAGTAGCTGCCAGTTGAGGAGGTCAGAGGAAGCCTGTGAGTCAGACCCAGGGAATGGTATGGCATCCCCAGAGCGGTAAGGGCACTCAGAAAAGCAGAAGCACCTCCCCTTACAACCCTTCACCTCGGGTAGACTCAAGAGAGCACAGGCAGACCATACAGAAAAGCAAGTGGCCAAATCCAGGGTAACCATGAGAAATGAAAATGTCTCCAGAGTGTGCACAGTGCAAGGGAGGGGGGACCAGTGTAGACTGAACTGTATCTTGTCTTTTCCACACTGGCTGGCCTGGCTGTGGAAACAGTACCTTCTGGAAGGCAGGTTGCAATCCTGAGTGCAACAGAAGTGCCTTTCTGTTCTGCTAATACCTGATTTAGATGATCCGTATGTAAATTATACTCTCATTGTATACTTAAGTAAAATAGTTAATTATTATTAAAATGAGAATAATATGGAGATAGTAAGTTTCTAAAGTAAATATTGCCAATGACTTTTAAGATTTCTTCCAAAAAAAAAAATTGAACTGTTTGTCCTTTCATTAGTCAAAGAAATGTGCATTCCTGGTAAACTAAACCACCTAAATATTACCAGAAGTACAGTATAAATAAATATTTTACCTTCTGGCTATTTAATGTAGCAATAACCTTTACAAGCTAATATTTATCATGCACATCACACAAAACAGTCACAAACCTAATTTTGCTACTGCCAACATTGATACTCTGCTGATAATTTGGGATTACAAATATTTATGTCACTTATGTAATTAAGGGGTTAGAATGACATTAGCAGACAGTGTTTGTACCCCCCCAAAAGAACAAAAATTTAGAGGGCAAAATCAACTTGCCTTTCTGGAATATTTGTATTCTGATAAGCTCATGGGAAGTTTGGTCTTCAAAAATAAAAAATAGTCTGGGGAAATTTAATTTAAATGCAATCAGACCCTGTTGAACACACTCATCAATAATTTTCACTTACTGGCTGGCCACTTTGCATGGCAATATCTTAAGTGAGACACCCTTTTAAGAACATTCAGCCCTCTGCTTCTCATTATTCTGGTGAAGGAAAAAAGTCCGTGGATGAACATGAGAACAGATTCTGCAAGATACAAGAATTAAACAGAAATTCTTAAAATTCAATGCATTTTGACATTTTTTTATCTCTATAATATACACATACCTACATGCTTATTTGTAATTTTACATAAATGAAGTATTTTTTGATATTCCCTTTTTCCTGTTTCCTTCCCCCATTGTCCCCTCCAACCCACACTGCCCACTCCCTCAAGACAACCTTTATCCTAAAGCCTGTATTCTTTCATTGCTTTTGCAGATATACAGAGATATACATGCAAGCACTTATACCCATGTACACATATAGAGATTGTCATTGTTTTATATAAATAAGATCATAATATAAATTCCTACACATCTTGCTTTTATCCTTCAGTTCCTTAAAAGGACTCCCTGCACATCAGCTGGCATAGCTCTAACTCATTCTTTTTACTGGCTGGATAATATTTCATGTGTATATCACAGTGACTTAAGTAAACTTTTCTCTCTTGCTAGACATTCACTGTTTCAATCTTTGGCCACTATGAAAGAGGTTGCAGTAAACATCTTTGAGAAAATGTCCCAGTATGCCAGGATTTGTAGTTTTGTGGGATAAGTTCCCAGGGTAGTGTTATTGAGTTGAAAAGTATGTTTAGTTTTGATAGACTGCTTTCCCAAAAGCCCTATCAATCAACATTTTCTTCAACAATTTGTGAGAACATCATTTTTTTTTACATCCTATTCAGTACTGTTGTTAACCTTCTTCTTAATCTTTGCTAAATGTCCCTAAAGTAAAATGATATTTTCTTGTTATTTTAACCTATATTGCCTTGTCTACTAGCCAGCGCTGGCACCTTCCTATGCTTACTGACTTTTTAGATTTGCTCATCTTGAACTTCCTTTTTAAACCTTTTGCCCTTTTTTTCTGCTGGTCTGTATTTTTATGGTCATTTGCTAGCACTTTTATGTATTACAAATACAACCCCTTGACTTGTCATTCGTATGGTAAATATAGTTTTCCAAATCTATCTTATGTCTTCTGACTTTGTTGCCATATTAATCTTTATTTTTAATAGCCAAATATACCTACTTTTTTATGACTTCTGGATTTTGGTTAAGATATTCATACCCGTAGATTGTTCCTGAAGTCCTCTGGTTTCTCTTTCAAGAGTTTTATTGGTTCTTCTATTTACGCTTATCTTGGAAGCATCAGGAATTTATTTTCTTGTAAAGAGAAAGAATGGTGATGCAGTTAACAAAATTCGCTTACCACTCTGTCTCTGAGCTAAAATGGATCCGTCTAACCTCTTAGTATCTCCAAACACCTACCACATGGAGAACAACCATGAAAAGGCAGGAGGACATCAAAACCTAAGTCATGATCTCTACCACTCAAAAGTGTATGGCTCCACTTTAAAAAAAGAAAATCACAGATAAAAAGAGTAAGATTTTATATGTTTGTCTAGGGCTGCATGACAGAGCTCCACAGATGGTAGTTTAAACCACAGAAATTTATTTCCTCTTAGTTCTGGAGACTAGGAACTCAAGATCTATATGTTGGCAAGGTTGGTTTCTTCTGAGGTCGCTCTCCTTGGCTTGTAGATGGCAGTCTTCTCCCTGTGCCTTTATATGGTCTTCCTTCTGTGTGAGTCTGTGTCCTAATCTCCTCTTCTTATAAGAACACAGTCATATTGGATCAGGACCCATCCTAGTCACCTCACTTTAAAGACGTTTTCTCCAGTCATATTCTGAGGTACTGGGGGATAGGTCTTTCACATGTGAATTTTGAGTGGATACAACTCATTTCAAATGATCTATACAGACTATGAGTACTGTTAGTGTCCGGGGGGGGGGGCGGGTCACTGGACAGTCGGTAAGAGCTTCATGGAAAAGCATGCTTAAGATTTCAATGAGGCTATGAGAAGCTTTTCTGTGAGAAAATGAGAATAAGCAAAGTGATGGCTATAGACATGGTGTGTCAGAGTTCAGTGAGGTAAGTAGACTCACCAGAGGTGATAGTTCATTTTGGGCGGAAGTGGATTATAAAATTGGAACTGCTGAGATTCTAAGTAATCTGGATTTAGGAGAAGTTTAGGCTTAGTCAAAGAAGCAAAAAAAAAAAAAAGCATCAAAAACTTTTGAAAAGTGAAACCTCTTGATTAAAATGATAGTTAAGGGGGTAGGGGGAGCTGGTTTTTGTGAGATGAAACATGGAGAACAGGTGAAGGCTGTGCCATAATTATTAAATGAGCAGTTTAGCCCAGAGTGGTAGCAATGGTAGACAGGAAGAAATGGTGGCTGATTATTAGACATCTCAAAGCATGTATCCAAAAATTAACAGAAGCCAATGATTGTCTGTTTATAGGAAATGAGCAAAAGGGATAAGGCAAAGGTGATGTCCACATTTTGAGCTGGAGTGGGGTGGGGGTGGGGGACAGAAATGATGACGCCATGCCATGGAGCATGTGATATATAGAATCCTACATGGAGAAGAAAGTGACCACCAGTGCATTTAAGCCTGAGAATTTGAGACGGAAGTACTCAACAGGGCATAAGACATTGGGACAAGAGCTCTGGCAGGGTGAGAACGTCAACCCTAAAGCTGGGCATCCGTAAGCTATTCAGTATGGGGTACACTGTGGGAAGTGCAAGGAACAAAGAGGGGAGTGACTCAGTCCAGGAGGCAAAGGGATTATTTGCTATTCCAGCAACATTTTATTAAGCACTGATTGTATGTCAAGCATGTCCTTAAGTGCCAGTAATACAAAGATAAATCAGATAAGGGATCACCCCTCCAAAATCTCACCCTCAGTCATGAAGGTCAGGGGTGGTTGATAACGTTAAATGATGAAGTCAGCCATTGGGGAACAGATAAAGGGCCTTTGTATTTGTCAATAAATTGGTCACCCTTGACTTTGTAGAAGGCAGTTTCAATAGTCTGGGTAATAGAAATGAGATTGAATGGGGGAACCTTTGATGAGACAATGGAGACAAGAGCGGGACTCTCTTTATTGGCAGAACTCGTTTTGTTTTCCACTCTCCTGGCCTTTATTCAGATTTTTTGCCACCTTCCACTTAATTAACTTCTGTTACAATAGTAAAACCCTGATATTTTAATTCACACTTTAACATTAAAATCAAGTTAGGGCACCTGGGTGGCTCAGTTGGTTAAGTATCTGCTTTCAGCTCAGACCATCATCTCAGGGTCCTGGGAACAAGCCTCACATCGGGCTCTCTGCTCAGTGGAGAGTCTGCTTCTCCCTCTCCCTCTGCTGCTGCCCCTGCTCCTGCTCTCTCTCTCTCTCTCTCTCTTTCTCTATATCTATATATATCTGTCTCTCAAATAAATAAATAAAACCTTTTTAAAAATAAGTAAATAAAGTCAAGGTAAAATTTAGTCACAGGGCAGTTTCATGCTTCTAAAAACATAATATCTTCATACCATATGTTTGTTTCTTGCCATTCGGATTCAAATGAATAACATAAGAGGATAAAACCAAAACATTTTACAATGATAAGACTTTGCAAGAGATAGAAGCTGTTTAATAAGCATTGAGAGATGATGAGCAGGAGAAAGAAAAAACTAAAAGACCACTATTTGTGCTGGTGGCAAAAATCCAGCTTTTATCATCTTTCCTGGTGTTTGTGAAAATCTAGGACAGGATCCGAAAGGGCTCAGATACTTGGATTCCCTCCACTCCTTTTTCTATCCCTGTAGAGAGGAACAGAGAGAGAGAACAGAAGACAAATCTCCAGAGATTAGTTGGAAAAGTGCTTTCACTCTTCCTATCACTGATCTCTATTAACAGGGTCTCCTTAACAAAGATCTCATTTTCTTTGTTCTTATTCAAAAAAGAATGTATGATTTCTGAGGTTGTCTCTGATTGTTCCATGCATTACATGTCTATAAAGTACTCCCAGCTAGCTGATCTATCTTTGCCATCCAGCAGTTTCTCATGGATTCTGAAATGAATGAGCTAGATTATGTGAGAATATGAATGCCATTGTGATAAACATGTTCACCTAGTGGACTGGGCATGAGACTGGAAATTTAGACAACTTCGAGTCTCTATCCTGGTTGAAACTGGTTTGCACTACCAGTCGTGGTTATTTACACATAGTAGAGATAGTCACTGATTTGATTCTATTTGACTTGAGTTGGTTAGTATGGTTTGGAGAAATTCAGTTTCTCTGTGTATTTCTACATGTAGATGAGGAATCATTCCTTCCCCTTTATTACACAAAGTCATGATCTATTACTGCCTTTAAAGTCCAGCCAACAAACGTGTGGTCAGATGTAAGTTGAATGTAAGTCATCCTCCAGTAAGCACCCCTACCCTATTCCCACCCCGATCTTGATCTTGATCTTAATGTATCCACTGAATAGACATTTCTGCACAAAAGCAGTCAGGGGATGCAGTGGTCATGAATCATGACAAGCAGACAAATACTTGCTGAGATGCCCATTGGCTCTGTAAATGTAAAGCCACCTGTGACAAGCACTACCAACCCAGTGCACAGAGCGTCAGAAACTAATGATGCTGCTGCAGCTTTAAGAACTTGGCTACGTTGGAAAAAGAGCAGAAGACGACGACAAACTTTATTCTTTCTTGGTGAAGGTTTTTAAAGTCAGGTCTGAAGACCCTAATAGCTTGAGGTTCTACATTTAGAAGCGAGTCAAGCCTGCAAATTAGCAGTGTTCTTATTCGGGCACAAATTAGGAGATGGTCCTTGAAGTAGAGATTGGATGGAGCATAGCTCCAGTTGAGTTTGTATCCTGAGACTTTATGGAATTATCATGTCCAGCATGTTTTTAGCAGTCTTTTGGGTTTTCTATGTAGGGTATCCTGTCACCTTGCAAAGAGTGAAAGTCTTACTACTTCTTTGCCAATTTAGATGCCTTTTATTCCTTTTTGTTGTCTGATGCTGAGGCTAGGACCTCCAGGGTCATGTTGAGTAAAAGTAGTGAGAATGGACATCCCTATCTTCTTCCTGACTTTGGAGGAAAACTCTCAGTTTTTCCCCATTGAGGATATTAGCTGTGAGTTTTTCATAAATGGCCTTTATTATGTTCAGGTATGTGCTCTCAAAACCTACTTTGTTGAGGGTTTTTATCATGAATACATGTTTACCTTGTCAGTTCTTCTTTCTGTATCTGTTGAAATGATCATATGGTTCTTACCCTTTCTTTTATTAATGTGATGTATCATGTTGATTGATTCGTGACTAGTGAACCACCCTTGCAACCCCAGGAATAAATCCCTGGGTTGATCGTAGTGAGTGATTTTTTTTCAATGTATTATTGGGTTCGGTTTGCTAGTATCTTGTGGAGTATTTCCACATCTATGTTCATCAGAGATACTGGCCTGTAGTTCTTCTTACTTGTGATGTCTTTATCCGGTTTTGCTCGCAGGGTAATGCTGGCCTCATAGAATGAATTTGGAAATTCTCCTTCTTTTCTATGTATTGGAATAGTTTGAGAAGAACAGGTATTAACTCTTCTTTAAATGTTTGGCATAATACCCCTTTTGAAGAATTTTCTAGTAGCTTCAACTCCTCTCCCCATCATCCTCTGAATTTCTGTACGCTATTATTCCACATTACCAAACTATGCATTTCTTTTCTTCTCCTTCTTTCCTTTTCCTTATCTCTCAAAGCCCCAGACCACCAAACAATCAGAAGGAATGTGTGGTGAGGAGTATGACAAGGGTTGGTTGGGTCTTTCCTCTTTCTCCCAGCTTGAGCCCCAGTTGTATGTATATAATTTCTTATTTACCCCAAAAGAAGACATTGCTTGATAACCATTCTTGTAATTGAATGCTTGTTTATGATCACCTTTCTCGTAGGTATCTCTAAAGAAGAAGAGCCAAAAATACTGAGACCCCCAAGACGGCCCCGGAAACCCAAAACATTAAATAGCCCTGAGGACTCCACATACTATTACCTGCTACATGTAAGTGGCTCACTCTTACTACCAGATGGGAGCCATAGCATCCACTAACACCCCTCTTCGTCCTGGTCCAAGCCTGCCCCCACAGTCCTGTACAACCCCCACCCCCGCCCCGTCCTCCAGCAGTCTTCTCCTTGAGCGTGCATTAGTTGAGCTGAGATGCAAATACCAACCCAGAAAGAGAAGTGGTCATTAACAGGAGCTCTCCAGAGAGCCACCTCTGGTCAAAAGGCGAGCTTAAGGAAAAGAAGAAAGGGAAAGAGGAAGAAAGAGACATTTTACTTAAGCACCTTTTAAATTCCAGGCCTAGAAGGAGGGGTGTTCACACACACTGTGACATCTAATCCTATGAATAGCCCTTCAGGTAGTGTCCTCCTCTCACTGGTCAGGACTCAGACACAGATAGGCACCCCAGAGCTGCCGGGGTCATTAGCTATGCTCAGGTCATTAGCTATGTGCAGTAAGAGGTTACTGCACAGCTCCTGCTTACTCCCTGTGTGCAACCTGCCAGCCTGCGCTTCCTCTCCTGCTCCTGTTCTCCATGAAATGCCACCATCATCCACTGGTGACCCAGACCAAGAACCTGGGAATTGTCCTGGATCTTGCCCTCTCTCTCATTCCTGACATCCAGTCTGTCGCCTAAAGCAGGGCTTCTTTTGGCCCAGGCTCACTCCCATGCATGCCATATCTCTGACCCCAGGGGCGACACTCTAGACCACCTTCATTCCTCACCTAGAATCTTTCAGGCTGCCAATCTTGGCCCCTACCAGAATGTTTCTCTAGACCATCTTGCGAGAGTGTTCCTCCTTGCTCATCCCTCTGAGAGCTCAGCAGTTCCTTCAGCATGAAGTCCAGATGCTGGAGAGGCCCTCCTCATGGACCTCAGGACTACTCTTCAGCCCCTTCTCCAGGCCCCATGTCCACTAGCCATGGCTAACTGCTGGAAATCCTGACAGCCAGGGCTTTCCTCTCACGTTCCTTAGATCTTTGCACCTGCTGATCCTTCCCCCTGCAATGCTTATTCCCTCTTCCACCCCCACTGCCACAAGGAGAGAGCAAGGATTCTCCCCCCACACCCAGAGAATGCTTCCCATCTGTTGGAATTTTTCCTAGCTTTTCAGCAGAAAATGGAGCTCCCACTTGATTTCCAAGTCAAACAGTCTCCTAGTCCTCTCTTCTTTCTGGGGGTTTCTCTCCACTGTCTTTGGAAGGCTCCCCTTCCACATTGGTGTTGCCTAGCACTCAACCTTAGGCTCTCTTCTCCTCTCATTACCTTTGGACAATCTCATGACTTCAGTTACTACCGATTCCCAAATCTTTGCCTCTGGCCAGATCTCTCTCAAGCTCCCCACTCAGATCTCAAACTGGCCTAGTGTTTGTCTTACATACTGTACATGGATATGCAGACACACACACACACACACACACACACACAGAGCTTTACTGAGATATGTCATAAACCATACAATTCGCCCACCTAAAATATACAATAAAATTGTTTTCATTATATTCAGAGTTGTACAGCCATCACCATAATCAGTTTTAGAATATTTTCATCACCCCATCACCCCATACCCATTAGCAGTCATTCCCCATCTCCTCCCTCCAGCCCTAGGCAACCACTAATCTATAATCTATGTTCTGAACATTTCATATAAATAGGAATGTGTGACACATGGTCCCTGTGAATGAACGACCAGCTCTTTTTACAAAACAGCAATCAGAATAAAATCCTGACTCCTCCCCCTTTCTCATCTTTCGTATCCAAAAACCTACCTATCAAATATCTCCTGAATTTCTATTTCTTTCCAAACCATGTGCCCAGCATTCCCGGTTGATATTTCTGCATCTGTTCTCCCTCTCAGTTCTCTTGTTTTGCTCCCCTTCTCATTAATGCATCTTTCACACTGTAGAGTTAGATTTCTAAAATTAACATCTGGTGGCACCACCCTCTGATGGAAAACCTCATAATGACTTCCTAGTGTCCTGTGATAGAAGGACTGGTCAACATCATGGCCCTGCTTACCTTCCCGGCCTCCTGACATTCATTCACCCCTTTTGTCTCTCCTCTCCAGCCATTCCCTCTCGTTAACCTGTACCCGAGCTTCACGTTGTCAGTAGTCAATTGTCCCTGGACATACTCTGTCCTCAGCCCAGAACCACTTCCTTTTTCTGTTCTCATCTTATGGGGACAAAATACCCCAGCCTCGATGTCATCCCAAAGAAACTCTTCCTTTGTCCTCCCTAAGCAGTCCACACATCCATGTCACCATGCTGTATCCTGCCAAAGAGTGACCGAGGTGGTTTCCATGAGGTCAAGGAGTTTGCCTGTTGTGTTTAGTTTGACACATAGTCGGTGTACAATAAATATTTGTGGTACAGACGAGCGCAGAGCAGTGTGAGCGAAATACAATCAGAAGTAAATCGAGGAGGCAGAAGTTCCAGATAGCTCCATTTGACTCTTACATTATAAAAAGCTTGAAAACAGACTTTTTTCTACATTGCCCACCCCAAAAGGAAGCTCATAGCCTGACACGTGTTTATGTGGTGAAATGGAAAGAAGAACAGAGAGCAAGATTAGAAATTACCAGACGTTCCCTCTTAACCCTGAATGGAAGTGGTAAATGATGCTCAGTGACCTTTATTAACTGCAGCCAGAATGACCATTGACTGTGAGGGCTTCAACAACGATGCCACTCTCGATGTGAGAGCTGATAAGAGATTGAAATAAGGTGCAGTGTCTGTTACCGACAACGGCCTGTACAGCGGGAATCATGCAGCAGATCCTGACCCTCACAGATGAGTCCCTGCCCTCCAGAGGTTGACTTTGCCTTCCTATTACTCTTTTTTTATATCAATGTAGAGGGTTTAATACCTCTTCAACGATTAAGGACTTGAATTCTTTTTATAACTCTAAGTCTTGAAATCTGTGGCTTCCATGAAAAATAAAGCACAGAAACCCAGGATATTAGTATAAGCAATAACATACCATATGGTCATCTTTATCTGGCCCTTACCCAAATTTGGGGCATGATGCAGAGTGGAATAACTCTAGATGTGGGACCCACATGCTTTAACCAGGAAAACACTTTCTGGAATTTTAGGTTGGCTGTAATTGCATGGAAGTGGGCATCAGTAGGTGGAGTGGTAACCGCCGGGCAAGGGGAACACGGAAGGGGAGGCAGCCATTGCCACAGATGCTTTGGCCTTCTGCTAGTACAAGTGCATTGAATGCAACCAGGGGGCCAAGGAGTTGTACCAAGACGATAACTGTGGAGTGAAAGTAACCATCGGCAAATCCTGCCATAAAACCTGTAGACAGACGTATCGAGTATGATCCTGTTATCATCTTGATTAATGCTATTTTATGCAAAGCCCAGGCCTTAGAGGCATCTTCTTTTCAATACTAAAACAAATGTGTAGGAAAAATTCTGCACGTTTTGTTTGCTTTGTGAAGCATTCCTAAGGTGGTGGCGGCTGCAAGATTCAAACCAGAACACTGAACCTGACGATTTCATCATATATACCAAGAAATGGGATTTCTCCAACATGTTTGCAGTTGCTTCTCTGGGACAAGCTTCCTTTTTTGGTTGGCATTTTTACTTTCCTGTGGGTAGAATGAACGATGACAGCAGGGAAGAAAAAAAAAGCTCAACTTCATTTTGTTGTTGAAAGCATTATTATTATTATCTAGCTGTGGAAAACTCTTACTGCTTCCAGCTGTCATTTGGGAACATGGCGACACACTCCTATTCCCCAGACTCATTACGGTATTTGTCCTCAAATCAAGTTTTCAGACAATTAAAGTGACCCTGAAGATCAACTGAAAGCTCTCCTTTGGGCCATCTTGAGTGGCTTACTGATGGAGAGCACCATGGTCTACTTCTTCCAGAGGATGGAATGGGATGTAGGACGGGATTGTGTGATCTATAAATCTCAAGACTTTAGAAGAGTTGTATTCTTTATTATATGTAGTATGACCAACTGCATCCAAAAAAGAGAAAACATAAAATACAAACCAAACACCTCATTTCTGTTGAGGAAAATGAAGCATAGATTTGGATATAGTTCCTGAAAAAGAAAGCTATGGTTATGGCATTAGAAACCCCCCCGCCAAAACTGCCGTGCCTAACCCCCTCCTCATATAAGAAACAACCAAACCACACAGAGACACCCACAGACACAAGGAACGTGGCTCTAGGGAATGAGGTATGTGATAAGTGAAGATTATGCATTATAGACACTTCTGGTAAAGCATTTGAATTGAAGGAGGAACATGAATTCATGATTCACACATAATAAAAGATCTATGTTTCGAAAAACAAAAACAAAAACACTTCCTGTAATTTTAAATGGTTTTCATGATACTCTTTCTAAATTATACTACACACTGTAAACCTTTTCTTCATGACCCAAGGCCACTGAGGGAAAAATGGTTGTATTTATTTAGATTGACAAGGTAGCATCCCATCCCTCTGTATTCTCCTGGCCCTGCTTCATTTTCTTCAGAGATGAAGAAATATACGTGTTCTCTCCTCCTGTCTGCCTCTCCACTCCAGACTATGTGCTCTGTGAAGGTAGGGACTCACTAGCAGTTACAGCCCCTCTGCTGAGCCATGAGGGTGAAGCCCTGCCCCTCCCCACACAAAGAGCTCTGTGCCCTGTTGCTTCACCTTTTCCTATAGTTCTGGTTTCTCCTTGGCGATCCCTTCTTTCCATCGTCATTCTGACTACCAGAATACCAGCTGTCTTCTATGATGTGAGGCTCTTAATCTCTTACATCTAGGACACATTGCTATTTTGTTAAAGATTTATTTATTTTAGAGAGAAAAGGCGTGAGTACGAGCAGGGAGAGGGGCAGAGGGAGTGGAGGAGAGATAGAGAGAAGCAGACTCCCTGGAGCGGGGAGCCTCACATGGGGCTCAGTCTCTGGACCCTGAGATCATGACCTGAGCCAAAATTAAGAGTTAATGCTTAACTGACTGAGCCAACAGGTGCCCCTGAAACATTGCTATTTTTTTATCCAAAATCAGAGTGAGCTGAGCACACACACCCTGTTGTTTCTGGTACTCAGCTGTGCAGCCATCAGCAAAAGCGATGGGTCCACAGTTTCCTCCAAAACTGAGGAACTACACACAATCACTTCAAAGGTCCTTCCAGTTTTATTATTTTCTCTAGTACCTTCCCTAAACTAGCAGGTAGGTAAGAGGAGTAGGTAGGTTAGCTGTTGGGATATAGTTTTTTTCTTCTTCTACATTTTGGCTCCTCCTTCATCCTTGTGAAGCCATCTAAGTAAATAAAGTGTTCATGTATTTCCAAAAGGAATGTAAGATTGTGTCCACCATAATGTGACGGGTATGAATTTTAAAATTCTGAGGAGCAGTTGTAGTGCAGCTGACTGAGGACAGATTCTTGAGAGTCCTCTAAGCAAAGGCCTCCCTCTCCCAAAGACCTCCTCAAGAAATAGCCTCCCCAGAACATCTTCTCCTTGCGCCATCTTTATCTCCTTCTTGCACTCCCTGCTTTACTCTAGCTCTGCAAGAAACTGCCACTGGACATTTGCTTCTTTCTTTTCATTTCAAATTTCAAGTTAGTGATTTGTCATTTCAGAGCTATCATTGAAAACATTGTTTGTTTTAAATAAATGTCACTAATATAAACTCCAGGTGATAAAATTAGTATTAAGGCCTCTCCCTTGAGGGACAATTTGCTTCCGTCTTCATGATGAAGAGTGCGGTTTCATGTGTCCCTTTTGGCCCCAGCTGCCAGGACACTGAGGGACAAACATAAGGCTCCATTCTAACACTTTTGGCCTCTTTGTTCCTTATTTACAATTTCCATTTTATTACCTTGCTTGTGTAATGGCTTCCATGATAAACCACCTTAAATAATTTTTGGAAAAAATATAGTATTGAGTGATAGTTCACTAGAATATTCTAGCACAGCTAAGAGTGAAATATAAGCATAAGTCTGGATGGTATTCCCTCTACTAAGAATTCCTGTAACTGAGAACCAAATTATATACACTGCCTCCCAGAGGGAAATGCAGATCCCGAATAAAAAGGGGTCATCACCAGCTTCAGAATTCAAGGGCAGAAGGTTATGTGATTCATGGTGGTGTAAAGGGGATCTCCATCACTCAACAGAATGCCGTATTGTTGCATAACCAAAGTTAAGCATAACTTTGGATTATAGAAAATGGTTACCAAGAACAAGGGACATCTTTTCAGATAATGGATCAAGGAGGCAAGACCTTTGTCATATTAGGACAACGACAACCCAAAAAAACACCACCTGGGGTGCAGGGATCATTCACTTGGGGGCCATTGTACCTATGGCAGCAGCAGTATAATTATTTGTGAGCACTTCCTGGCCCAGGACATTGGATCAAGACTGTAATGGGAAATGGGAAGGAGGATAGGGATGTAATTGGTCTCCTGCCCTTACAGGTTACTTCTTGAATGGTCCGCTCCCAGACTCGATACATTTAAGCATTCCCTTCTACCTCCTCCACCCACTAAAATACCAACCAAGAAGAGATGAAACTATGAACAGTTTGACTCATCTGATATTTTAGTGTATTACCAATGATAAATTATAAGAAAAATAAATGATTTAGTGTGCCTAAAAATACTGGGGACAACCCTCAATATTTACAAACAATTGTTAGTTGCCATTTTTATTGTCTTGCATTTTTATGGTGCATCGTGATATTCGCATATTGCAGTATCTTTAGCTTGTTCGAGGTGAGTGCTATTTGTTGTCTCAGCCTAAAAGACAGGCTCTTGCAACATATAAATAGGTGAGTCCAGATACCTTGCACTGGCACACATAATGAAACACATTACTGGTGTTACAATTCAAAAGGCGATATTGCTTTGTATGTAAGGTAAAATGAAGTACCTTTCCTTAGATTTCAGACTGAGGTCTTGATTAAAATGTATCTAATTAAATCCAGACTTACATATTATGATTTGTGCCTTGATACACCAAGTTCGCAACTGGGAGAAGACTTTGCATCTGTGCTCTTACTTTTATGCCATAAATGGGCTTCTGTGGGTTAGAGAAGTCACACTTCCATTCTTTTGTGGACTGTTACACCTGCCTTCTCTGTCCACCTGTCTGCTTTGCCAGTGGACAACAATGACATAGAAGCAAGACTTCAAAGGAATCAACCTGCCTAACTCACAACTGTATGTGTGATAGACGGGTTTTCCAGGAATTCTGATACATGTTTTCTCATTGGTGGGTAGATGGACCTTAGGTAATCTTGTGTATTCTGGCCACTATGTGGTAAACTCTTTTTTTGGCATGGAATGCAAAGATTAATTACAGTTCAGGCCTGGTAAAAAATAATAACAAATTCATAATTAGCAAATTTTGAGTGAATTGTATTTCATTCAATTTTTAAAACATTGTATCCACTTGCTTCTTTCTAAGTTGGCTTTATAGGAACAAATATATTTATATGTTAAGGAACAAATATATTTATATGTTAACATTATAGTAAATATATCAATTATTTTCTATTCATTACATTATTTTAGTCCTATTATTATATTGATTTTTAATTTTTTTCTGTTCCCTTTAGAAGTCAATCCAAGAAGAAAAACGAAGACCAAGGAAAGATAGGTAAATTCTTATTTCTAGATTTCAGTGTCATCAAACCAAAATATAATTCCATATGTTCAAATTACGATTGAAAATCACCTTTTAAAAAAATCATCTGTCTTATGTGGATAGATTTGGAAAGTAGCATCCTCTCAATACACTTACTTATATTATAAACATACACTTTATATGTCATTTAGAAGATCATCTTACCTATTGGAAATATATTGAGCTAGCACAGTGTGAGGGATACATTAAGAACTCCAGTAGTTTATGAATGAATTGTATTGTCCCAATACAGAATTTGCTTTTCTTCGTCCGTTGACATGGTTTTGATCGGACAATTTGAACATGCATGTGTCCATGAACCTTCTTTTCCCAAACTCCTTTGCTTTTTGTTCTTCAACACATGCTAAATCTCACTCCTTGTACTGTTTATGAATTTGTCAAGAAATAAGGTTTGTGTCGCCTGTGGCAGCTTAGACTCACACTAGTCCCCTCTTCCTATAACGTTTCAGCCCACCAGTACTTTTGCATTTTAATGTTAAAACCTTATTGCAATTAACTGACTTTCCAGAGAGTGCTAACAACAATCGAGGGTTCTTCTATTAAGCACCAGTGGACACTGAGCACTTGACTTATGCATCAGTGGCATTCTGAAAGTTCATTTGTAAATCGGTATCTGTTACTGGAAAAGCACTTTGCCCCAGAAACACTGTAACATGTGGTCGTCTTCCAGACCTCTACCTGTTTACCTCGTATGGAGTCCCATCAGACTACAGGGACTGAGCACCACAGGAACCAGAACTAGTATGGGTGAATCCAAGAATTAAGATGGTCATACACACCTGTGTGTATATCATGTGCAGGAATTAAAATTTAGCACAAAAATTAGCCCACTATAAGCCAACCATAAGGAGAGGACAGAAAGTAACCTATGAAGGAAGTAAGGTGAGATCATGAAACACTGTCATCAACACACTTAACGGATGGCTGAGAAAATTGGAAGATGCTGTGTGTTGGCACCTAAAGGTTAGCTTTTCTTTGACTGGCCCAAGGGTCAGTTGTGAACCTGCCCTTAGACTGGCCAAACAAGAACTTTGCAGTCACTGGCTGTCTAGCAGCTTCTAGTTTTGTGCCAAGGTGAATGAGATGAAGCCAGGAAAACCTGCTCTAGCAGCTAATGTTCTCGTAAAGGTGAGAGATGAGGGTTTCATTTTTTCTCTTTAACTTATGGTTTATACTGTTGTATGCATTCCAAGACTCCTCTTGTTTCTGTTGGCATGGATGTGTTACTCCTAAATTATACAATATAAAAGAAGAAAACCAGTATCCTGTAAGATTGAGTAGAAAAGTAGACTGAAACTATGATGTGTTTATGTGTTTATTTACAGTCAGGGAAAATTATTAGACCTGGAAGATTTCTATTATAAGGAATTTTTGCCCAGTCATTCGGCACCAAAGGAACATAACCCTGGTTTAAGAGAAGGAAGACAACAGGGAGAACACCAGCATCACGGTTTTAATGCTAACGAAAGGTAATAAGCAACCTCCTAAAGAACAAGCCTTCTCCACAGTTTACTCCCAGTTCCATTTCTAAAGCACTGCCATTGTGTTTGGACTGGAGCAAAATATTCTCACTGAATACTGCCTCTTAAGACTGATGCGTTGTTTAAAAGTAAACTCAAGGATTATGGTAGGTGTTCAGACAACCCAGTTTCATACCTATTTTCTTGGTGTCATTGTTACTTAAAAGTAACTCACTTTAGGGGTACCTGGGTGGCTCTTGATTTTAGCTCAGGTCATGATCCCATGGGCTTTGATATCGGGTCCCCGACCCCGACCCCTGTGGTGGGCTCTATACTCAGCTGGGAGTCTGCTTGAAGGTTCTCTCTCTCTGCTCCTTCCCCAAATTGCATGTGCACACGCTTGCTCTCTCTCTTTCAAATAAATAAATAAATCTTAATTTTTTTTTTAATTTAAGAAATACCGGGGCACCTGGGTGGCTCAGTGGGTTGAGCTGCTGCCTTTGGCTCAGGTCATGATCTCAGGGTCCTGGGATCGAGTCCCGAGTCGGGATCTCTGCTCAGTGGGGAGCCTGCTTCCCTCTCTCTCTCTCTGCCTGCCTCTCTGCCTACTTGTGATATCTGTCAAATAAATAAATAAAATCTTTTAAAAAATAATAATAATTTAACAAATACCTCACTTTGGATGATAAATTAAATGGTCATACTGATTACAAGCAATAAACCACATCCAAGATCTGTGTTTAAGTTCTAACCAGTGTAATCTTAAACTCTTATTGACTTCCCAATTATGCTGCATAATTTCTCAGAATCCATGACATCAGACCAAAATAATATCTGGAAGAGAGATTCATAAGGAAATATGTGGGGTTTGGGGAGGGTTTAGAAGATTTTATTTATTTATTTGAGAGAGAGAACAAGCAGTGGGGAGGTGCAAAGGGGGAGAGAGAGAGCAAAGCAGGCTCCCTGATGAGCAGGGAGCCCAATGCAGGGCTTGATTCCAGGACCCGGAGATCATGACCTGAGCTGAAGGCAGACACTGAACTGACTGAGCTACCTAGGTGCCCCGAAATGCGTGTTTTGGACTTGACCTCTCAGTTCACCTCTAACTTTGTTTGACACAAAGTATCTTAGACCATTTGTAGCTTACTTACTACTTTGGGAATTTTTTTCCTCAAAAAAATTCTTTGTGAAGTTTTGAAATTGAGGACACAAAGTAAAATGGAAATGTGGTATTCAAGAAAGGGGAGTAATGGGACACCTGGGTGGCTCAGTTGGTTAAGCGGCTGCCTTCGGCTCAGGTCATGATCCCAGCGTCCTGGGATCGAGTCCCACATCGGGCTCCTTGCTCGGTAGGGAGTCTGCTTCTCCCTCTGCCTGACACTCTGTCTGCCTGTGCTCGCTCTCTCTCTTTCTCTCTGACAAATAAATAAAATCTTTAAAAAAAAAAAAAAAAGAAAGGGGAGTAATAACAACCAATGGAAAGCTGTTCTTCCAAATTCTAAGTCAAGCTCCTGTGAGCCTTGGGCACTCACAACCCTCCCCATCTCTTTTATACAGTATGACCTGGTAGTTAAGACAAGAGGTTTTAGAGTCAATGGGTCTTAGATTTGGATCCTGATTCTGCCACTTGGTAGTTGAGGGACCTTGCTCATAGTACCAGACCTGTCGAGGCTTGTTTCCACATCTGGAAAAGGATTCACTCATAACTGTCTCACCATGTTGTCCTAGAGATTAAGCAAAATGGGGAGGACATGTGGCATTGGGGAGAGGTTCCATGGATGGTGGCTCTCTTCATCTTCATTTGCTTTTCCAGGACCTACTTGATTTCTGCCCCCTGTCTCCAAAAGGAGATGTGTGTCTTGCATCTTGAGGTCAAGAACAGTAATATACTGGTGCAGCTTGGAATTTAGTCTAGTCACAGGGTTCTGCACAAGTGCCCAGAAAGATTAAGTGACTAGCCCCAAGCTACACATTGCGTTAGTAGACTAAAATCCAAGGTTTTTCACTTCTTGCTCAAATTGTTTTCCACTGACTTACCTGCTTCCCATTTTAGCAACCCAATCTGCCTCCTCCCTAGTATATTCTTTTTCCCCTGCCCCCAACGACAGACACACGTCTGCTATAAAAGCATTATGTCCCTGAATTACAGCCTGGGGTTCCAGCAGTGTCTGTGGACGTGTAGTTAATACTTACTAGAGTGAGAATGCTAGAAGCTTCCATTGGCTGAGTGCTTCCTGTGGCCTGGACACTATGTGTTCAGCTATTTAATCCTCACAGCAAACTTGTGACGCAGTACCTCTTAGCACTCCATATTAGAGATGAGGACGCTAAGTCGACAACGTTTAATGACAGCAAAGTCACCCAGATAGAAAGTGAAGGAACCATGATTTGAACACAGGCCTTTTGGAGTTTCAAGTCAACAACTTGGATCACTACTCTATTGCCTCCATGTTCAAAGCCCTGTGCTGCGTGCTTGAGGAAGGCATGGACACAGCGGGGCACACAAAGTCATCCTTATCACCAAGGAGCTTGACTCCAGAGAAAGAGTAAATGATCAAACAAAGCTAAACAAGGTAATTCCAAGAGGGGATTTTTCTGAGCTAAGGAAGACTAAAAAGACAAAACTACAAGTGCCCTAAGTAAACTTTGATGGGATCTTGGATTTAAAATAGAAAACAATTGATGTAATGAGCACTGGGTGTCATATGTACCTGATGAATCACTGAATTCTACCTCTAAAACAAATAAAGAAAATAGAAAATAAAAAACAAAAAACAAAAAAATAGCTCTAAAAGACATTTGGGGACAGAGAAACTTGGCATCAGACTTATATTGGAAGATATTATTGCAGAAAGAATATATATATATATAATTATTATATACATTAAATTATTATGACAAATATATATCTTATATATAAATAAGTATATTATTTTATATACTTATAAGTAATTATTCTGATAATACTTTACATATCATATATTTAATATGTGCATACACATACACACCAGGTACTAATGTCACCCAGGAAGGTATGAGTGGGTCTGGGAATCAGGGACCGCAGCAGTGATGAAGTTGAGAGTCTCTTGGATTTTAAATGAGTAAAAGCAGTAGCTGGTAGTGATTAGAGAATGTCATTAGAAGACAAGAAAACTGATGTTCCCGCATGTCCTCCTAAGGTGGGTCTTAGTGGGGTCTGTGTTGAGCAATAAGGAAAGAGATAGGGTTTTGAAGGCATAGCCAGGTTGTAATTATAACAAGGAGCTACAGCGAGGATAGTAAGGGGGTGGGGAATAAACTGGAACAAGAGTGCCTTGGTTAAGGGATAGGAAAATCATGAAGGAACCACCAGCAGCAAAGAGACAGAGGAATACAGTGGGGAAAGTATGAGATCTGAGTGGTGTGACCATGGATTTGAACCCTCACTCCACTCTTTACTTGCTCTATCAGGTAGAACTGGTCTGTTTCCTCATGTGCAGATCAAGGCTAAGGAAAACCTCAGGTCTTGCCAAACTGTCCTTAGAATTTGAGATAATGTGTCTGGTGTACCTAGCAGGGGGTTGATACTCAATATTCTCAGAACAGAAATGAGCTGAATAGGCATGAGAACTTAAGTCAGTTAATCAGAGGAGAATGATCACCTGCCCCATAGATGCCCATGATGATGCTACCCAAAGACCTTCCGGGTCAAATATGCTACCTAAAGACCTTCCCAAAGGTGTCTTTTTTTTTTTTTTTTTTTACAATTCCCTATTCAGAATGGACCAGAATAAGAGCTTTTTCATCTGCAAGCAGAAGTCTAGCTCTATCCTTTCATTATTATTTTCACTGCTTTGCGTATACCTTCAGTGACCCTTTTCTCCCTCAGTTATAGTCAACTGACAAATCCCAGCACTGGGTAAACCCAACTTTCTACCCAATCCATCCCTGCACCTACACAGCTGTCCATGGCTAGAGAAAAACACAACCAAATCTCACTCAAGTTACATGAGCACACACCAGGGGCAGGCCCTTAGAGTTATTTTGCAATATTTCCCTAAAATTCCGCTGTGCCACTTTCCCAGTCCACTCTTTCAGACCCCTTCCTCTCTCCTCAAATCTTCAAAACCTCCTTGCTTTCACCTTCTTTCCTATATTACTGGGAAATAATAGAGAACAGACACATACTCCCACCGCCAAATCTACCACTTACCCGTAGATTTCCCTCAGTTTACTACGGAGGACGTCTGTCGTCCTATTCAAGGCCAGACATTCCTGTTGTGCCCTGAATCCAGGTCCTTCCATCTATCAAGAACATTGTCCTGCAGCTATCCCCTCCCTCTTCTGCATCTTGAGTGTTTGTCCTCTTTACTGCACCATTTACAACAGTCTATGAACTGATGCAGTTGGACCCATCATAAAAAACACCCTGGACTCATTCCCCCTTCCAAGCCCCGTGTTCCTGCTCTTAATGATAGCAAAAAAGAGTTCTGTGAGAGCAATCCTTCCTCCTCAATGTTCTTGCTTCCCATTCCCTCATGGGTCACTGCACACAGGATTCCCTCCCCACCACACACTGAAACTGCCCCTACCAAGGTCAAAAATGATCTCAATTCTGCCATATCCCATGATCTATTCTCAATCCTTATCTTGTCCCATCAGAAGCATTTCTCATTTTTTCTTTTGAAATTTTCTTCATTGGCCTCTAGGACAGTACTTCCCTTGATTTACCTCCTACCTCACAGGCTGCTCCTTCTCATTCTCCTTTGCTGATATCTCCTCATTTCACGGACCTCTCCTCACAAGAGTGTCCCAGTCCTTTGCTTTATCAACACATACTGTCATGACCTTAAATATCATCTCTGTACCTAAAATTCCTAAACTGAAATCTCTAGTCTGGATTAGGATTTATATATCCAACTGCCTGTTCATCATCTTCTCTTGACTATCTAATGAATATCTCAAACTTTGCAAAACCAAAACCAAAATATTTATCCTCCTCTTTCCCCCAAATATACTCCTCTTATAACCTTCCCCTTCTCATTAAATGGCAACTTTATCCTTCCAGTTTTAAGCCAAAAACCTTGGAGACCTTCTTGATCCCTTCCTTTTTTTTTTAATTTTTTTTAAATTTATTTATTTGTCAGAGAGAGAGAGAGAGAGAGCAAGCGAGCACAGGCAGACAGAGTGGCAGGCAAAGGCAGAGGGAGAAGCAGGCTTCCTGCCGAGCAAAGAGCCCGATGTGGGACTCGATCCCAGGATGCTGGGATCATGACCTGAGCCGAAGGCAGCCGCTTAACCAAGTGAGCCACCCAGGCATCCCGATCCCTTTCATTTACACCCCACATCCGATGTATCAGCAAACTCTTTCAAATCTGATCGGTTCTTTCCTCTTCTGTAAGCCTCATCCAAGCCACTATCAGTCTGGCTGGGACCATTGCAGTATCTTGTAACACACCTCCTTACTTTACTTACTCTAGCAACCATATCCTTTAATGAACTATTCCTCCACTCATATCCCTCCAATGTCTGTCCAGCTCTAAGTAAAATTCAAATCCTTGCCATGGTCCCAAAGCACTCAATTATCTGCCAGTTGTCCCTTCATTCCTCCTGTTCTCAATCCTTGCTCAAACCACAATGGCCTCCTTGTCATTCCAAGAACACAATATACAGGCTGTAGTCTTAGGGACTTTATACTGGTTGACTCATCGCCCTGGAACGACTGTTCTTCCCTAAGAGATCTGCCTGCCCCAACCCTCCTCTTCCCTTCAAGTCTCTTCCCAAATGTCACCTTATCAGAGAGGCCTTTCCTGGTCACCCTCAATGAAATTGCTTGTATACGGCCATCAGTCTTATCTCATTAGCCTGCCTTACTTGTCTGCATTGCCCCTTTCACCACGTGGCACATGAAGGTTGTCTGTGGTCCTCTCCCATACTAGATTAAAGCCCATGAGCCTGGGGACTTTAGTTCACCTTTAGCCTATGCTGACAGCTAACACTTAGTAGGCATAAGTAAATGAATACATCTGTGTAGCTGCTTAAGGGAGCACTTTCTTCCTCAGGCAAGTTGCAGAATCTGAAAGTAAAGCTGGGAGGCTTTCCCCCAGGGTAGGTCCTGGTTCAAAGAGCTGACTGGGCGCCCAGCTAGCAACGGTGGATCAGATGTGGGAGGAGTGCTGCAGAGAAACATTTGAGCAGTTTTAAAATGCAAAACGACGGCTGTCTATTTAGGCACTTTGAACTTTCCTGCTTGACCAAAATGTGTTTAAAGAAAAGGTACTAAAACAAATAGTTGTTTATTGGTTGTGAGTTCTTGCAGACCGAGGGAAGCTGAGCTCTCTCAACTATACGTTCTGACGCCTTCCCTAGCTGTCATCTGAAGACAGAGTCACCAGCTTCCCCCCCCCCCCACCCCGCCTGCTTGTAAACTGAAAACCTGAGAAAATTGCGCGGTTGCATTTGGCGACTATCCTGATGTTTTGAGTGTGGGGCTCTTAAATGCCGGCCGTTGGTGGGAGGTGGGAGGAGTGGAACCGCCTAGCTGGGTGGGCGGGGCGGCGCTGTCGCGTGGCGCCGCTGACTCTGGGTCTCGCTGCAGGTGCTGGGCGCGGGAGAACCAGGAGCAGGAGGAAAAGGCCTCCGCAGCCAACCCCTACGACTACAGGAGGCTCCTGCGCAAGACCTCCCAGCGGCAGCGCCTCGTGCAGCAGGTGTAGTCCGGCTGTTCCGGGGGCCACCCCAGGGGAATGTGCGCAGCCTGCGGGGCTTTGCAGGGGCCAAAGCGGGAGACTCTCGGACGCTAGCACCACAGGGAGCTGAAGCCGAGGCCCTGACCCTGGCACGGGCTGCCCGCTGCCCTCGCCCCCTCGAGAGCCTGGCGCAGCCTCTTCGAAGGCGGAGAAGTGAGAGCTCTTCGGCCGCGGTGTCTCCGCACTCCGGCACCCTCCCTGCCACCCGCCCGCCAGTCGGGGCGTCCCAGTCCCTGGTCCCCCGTGTATCTCTTTGTTCACTCATTTGCAACTCCTGTGGACCCGACTGCGCCTGAGCTCTCGCCGATCCCTCCCCGCCGTTTTGCTTGACTTCACAGATTTCTTTTCCCTTGGAAACGGCTCTCCCAGGTCCGCGGGACACTCGAGGGCCGAGCAAAACAAAGCCCGGGTGGGAGGAGAGGCGAGGGCGGGGGAACCTTTGAAGATGGAACTTCATCTCACACTCGCGCTTTCCCTTCCCGCGGTTACTGAGGTTATTAAATAAAGGAAGTGCCTTGAAAAGGCCGTGGCTTTCGGGGCTGGTCCACCGATATTCCCCTTTAGGACTAGGACGACTCCTGTCCAGCTGCGCGGGTGCAGGTGCCCAGGCAGGGGACGACGGTGCTTGTCTCCAGCGAACAGCCCCGGTCTCCAACCGTCCCAAACAAAGATAACATCTACGTTAAAACCCAGTTCTTGGGATTCGAACAAGGCCTCCGGACGATTCCCCAAATCCCTCCACACTGCGCGCTGGCACACACACCTTGAGCCCCACTGAGCCAACTGTCAAGTTTTTTAGGTTCTCCTAGTCTGCAGATTTAAGGCAACCTCCTCGGCTCCGAATTTTGGTGTATTTAAGAGAGAGGGGAGGGCAACGGGTGGGCAGAGGTTTGCCTTCCCCAGTTGACTGCATCTTATTTTTAAAACCTGGGTGAGCTCTTCTGTGGCACTGACCCTGCCCGTGTCTACGCTGTCTGAAGAGCGTCAGGAAGGATGGTGAAGGTGATTTCACGGAGGACAGAATTGGGAGGCGGATTGGGGGTATGGGGCATGGCCCACCTGCGGCCCAGAACCAGGAGACTTGGGCGAAATTTTTGGAGGCTTGAGTGAGGGCGGGTGAGTGTTTGTTGTGCAGCTCGCCCACCAGAGGTACTCTCCAACCCAAAATGTTGAGGCGGGAAAGTCCCCCAACTGATAACTCATTCAACCTCTTCACTTTACCAAGGAGACCAGCTCCAGGGGAAACCTCCCACTGTGGCAGGGTGGAGCTCAGAGTTCAAATGCACTGTAGGCCCTGCTCCTTCTCTGGGTTCTGGTTGCCGCCTCTGCTCGGGGGTCAGCCCTTGGGGTGACGGACAGCTGTTGTGAAGGGCTGCAGGCTGGGCCTAGCACAGGCACCAGTGAAACCAGCACGAGGGCACCCTGCCCACTGTCAAGGAGGGGAGAGATTCTGGAAACCGAAGTGAATCGAGTTCCCGCGCCGCAACCCAGGCATCCACCCACCACCGGGAGGCCCTCTGGGGGAGAAAGCTGAGCTTTGCTGCGCTGCCAGGCCTCTTCCAGCTTCTGAGGTGGCCCGCAGTGGACCAGAGACCTGGAGCCCAGCCCTTCCGTCGCTGGACTGGGAGGCAATAGACGCTCTCCCTAAACTCTCCACCCCCTTTTTCAACTGAAAAAAGGGAATTGCAGACACACGGTGAAAGGTTTCAGTGTTTTTATTTCCCTTTTTTTCTTTTGTATTTCTTTGTTTTCTCTCCTTTTTATTTCTCTCTTTCCATCTCCCTTTTTCTGTCCTTCGACATTTGAGCCCTGGGAAGACTCAAGGGAAAACTTGTAGCAGACATTCTTCTTTGGGAGACCTGCAGTGCGATCTCTGGATAACTACGGACCAAAAAAATAGGTCAACCCAGGAAACCTGCCCAGGAAAGCAGCACCCGGAGCTTGGGTCTTGCCCCCTACTGAGAAAGAGGCTTGGAAAGCTTTTCCCCAGAGTGCTGCCCCCTCCCCTGCCCATTCTGTGGCTGCTTCCTTTGTGAACTAATGACTGTAATTATTACCTCGCTGAGCTCTTTTGTTATCTCCAGTGCCAAGCGCAGGAGGGGCTCCTTTTCGAAATCAAAGTCTTTATGAAGCAAATTGCCGTCTAGGGAGGGACCACGTTAAGGGAAGACAAATCAGATCCCTGAGTGCAGTGAAGTAGGGTGTGTTAAATAAAAAATCTAAATACTGCCATTAGATTCAAAGTACTCCAGAGCTGTGGGATTTAATCGAGTTTAAACAGTGGGATTTTATGCCATGTAAAAAAAATATATATGTTAAGTACAGGTGTTGTGGTTTCTACCTTCCCTGTGTTTTAATCCGTTTCTTCCTTCAGGGCTTTGTGAGTGTTTTAAATGCTTGTTTTAAAGAATCTTTATGTCTTCGACCACTTATCCATTGCAGAGAAGTTCTGCAACCCCAGCGTGCCGGGTTGAAGCAAAACATTGCAGGATTTGGTGTGGATTTAAACAAAGAACTGATCTCTCCGACTCCCATCTGCACTGCTGGAGCAAGAGCCATGCAGCTGCCCTGCCCGCGCGCAGACGGCTGAACCACGGAGTCTTTACACCCTGGTGTTGTAACCTGGGTCCTCTGGAGCCGAGAGCGCGGGAGAGCGCCACACTGAGGCCTGGGTCCATGCCCACCAAGCTCCCGCGGCCGGAGGCAGGCTTCCCGACACAGCAGGCTTTGCAACAAGTCTAGGCAGGACCTTGGCCAGCCCCCTTGCCCGTCAACACTCGGGGGCAGGGGTTTGGATCCTGGTGTCCCTCCCCTCCCGCGCACGTAAGAAGACAAAGCTTCGTGGAAGGACTTTACCAGGCCCCTGAGTGCCTGGGACGTAGGACTTGGGCTTGAATGCGGCCACCCAGGCCCCACGACGCCCTCCGTAAGCGAGGATCGAAGGGCTGTGGCCAAGAGAGGATTCGCGAGTCTCTGCTTTGGCAGCAGCTTTGGTAAGTTGATTGAGGAGGGCAGAGAAATGAGGGCTTGTGAACGGAATGGAAATGAAAAACGTTCGCTCAAGGGAATGCACGCGGCGGAAGGCAGGACACAGCCTTTCCAGGGTCTTCCTCAGCCTCTCAGAGTCCAGGAGTCGCAAGATATGCGTGACGCTGATCTCCGCTATCAAGAGAAGCAGCGCGAACTCAACGCGCCCCAATTTTTTCAGGGCGTCTTCCCTTTGTTTAACAGCATTTAACGTAAAGGATATTGTACGAGAGTCGCGATTCTGACTTTATCAGAAGAGAAGAAACCCCTTCCCACCAGGCCTCAGAAATAGTGAATCTCACTGCCCCCACCATCCTCCCCCCGCTATCGTTAAGATTCCCGGAGGGGTCGGGGGTGGGGAAGAGATCATTGATTTGAGGCCTGCAGACTCCAGGGCCCAGCAGGCGATGCCTTCTTTCCCCCTTGAATTCGGAAAGCTCAGATTGCTTAGCTGGAAACTGTACATGCATCCCACGCACACGTCCATTACGATACGGAAGCTGCAAACCCTTCCACGCCTCCGCGGGCCAAGGTCACCAAGTGACCCGCTCAGCTGACCCTATCAGCTGTCAATCCTGCCTGCTGATTCTAGTAGTTCTCCCTCGCCCCCCTCCAAGAAGTTTCCATTCGTTTTAATTTTTTTCCCGCAGCCCCAGGTCCTCGGTGATAGGCTCCTGCATGGGTTTTAATTGCCTCAATCAGCAGTCTTTCCCCCAGCCGTCACTCAGATCCTGGACGGTGGGTTCGGCGACCGCGCTCCCCGAAGCACAGGAATGACGCGCTCCCGAGCACCGCGCGGCTCAGTAGGAAGGCATCAGGCTCTACTAAGGAGCTGAAATGAGCCTTTCAGTGCGTAGGCGCCCTTCCCCCACCTCCCCTCCCCAAGCTCACGAACCACTCGTGATTCCAGCCCAGCCGCCGGGACTCTCGAGGTCACAGCGACCTCAGCATCGTCTTGGAGGAAGGAGGCGCGGAAATCGCGCCTCCTTCCCGGCAGCAGGAGCCAGACCTCAAACAATACGCCAGTCGATGCCTGTACGTGACTCGGGTGGGCCACCCGCTCCGCCTCGCCAAGCTCTCTCCGGTCTACCCCTCGCTGAAGCCGCGCGCGGTGAGCAGCGTTAGCACTCTGGACAGCGCTCCCGGGCCCGCGGGGGCTGTCTGCAGGCTTGCGGCTAGCGCTCCCCAGGGGCTCCCCTGCACGCCTCCCACCCACACGCTCTGACTCCAGCTCGTGAGCACTGTCTGCCTCGCATCCTCCCGCTCCCATTTTTTTTCTCTCCGCCGCCCCCTCATCCATCCGGATTGGACTCCTTCTCCTTCAAAAGCAGTTCGGGCGCTCGGCGCTTTCCCATATCCCTGCGTCGCGGACCCTTCGGTCTCGCTCCCTATCTAACCTCAGCCTTCCGAGAGTTGCCACGTCTCTAAGCCCTAACCCCAGCACACACACACGCATTAACACGCAGACACGCACGTTTCCTGTCCCTGTGTGACACCCACCCTCTGCCGCACGGCCGCGCGGGTCCCCGAACGGTACCCTCCTCCCGCCACACTCACACACGCACGCGCGCGCAGAGCCGAGCCCAGCTGAGGGCAGCTCGCCGACAGTTCGCACTCGGAGGCGACCCGCTCCAGTCGCACAGCGCTGATGGCATCTCCAGGCTCCGGCTTTTGGTCCTTCGGGTCTGAAGATGGCTCTGGGGATCCCGAGAACCCCGGCACAGGTAGGGGAACAAGGGTCTGCTCCAGGAGAGCTTTGCGGGTGGACTGGGGTTTGCAGCGCTAGGGAAGACGAAGGAGGTTTTTCCATCTGCAACAGGAAACTTCGGACACTTCGCCCTGCTCTCGCTGTAGGTCCCTGATGTCCCAAGAGACCAAACCCCACATGCCCTTATCCCTTGGGAAAGACGCCCAAGTATCTCAGACTCTTTTCAGTGAAGTTTGGGAGAGCCCCCCAAACACAGAGGCGTCTCCTCGAAACCGAATTCCGTGGGCCTGGGGCACTGCCACCATCTTGGTGTCTGGACCCTGTAGAGGGATAGAGTGGCTGTGGGAAAAGGGAAAAAATGGAAGAGAGAATTCTTGGTCTGGAAGGAGAGCCTGCGAGGAAAATGGACAGCTTCAATATCTAGGAAAACTCGCTGGAGCAAGGCAGGAAGGGGAGTTTGCCTGAACGTTTCTATTGGCACTTGGAAGGCAAGTGCAAAGGGCTGGAGTCTGGGCTTCTCTTGAAAACAAATCAGCGAACGTAAGGTCGGGCTCGGCCGGCCGCCAGGCTGCCGCGCCCCTCCTGCACCTGTCCTCTGTGCGGAGCTCCGGGCGGCCCTTTTCCCGACCCCGGGTTTAGTGCGTTTGTTCCCATAGAACGAAATTTCACACGTCTGCTGTTCTCTTTCTGCCTCGCTGTCCTCCTACCTGTCTTTCCTTGCAGCGAGAGCCTGGTGTCAGGTGGCCCAGAAGTTCACGGGCGGCATCGGAAACAAGCTGTGCGGTGAGTGCCCTGCTCATGCGGGGGGGGGGGGGGGGGGGGGGGGGGGGGGTAGGGAATCAAACACGGCCAGTCAGTCGCCTCTGGGTCCCGCGGGGCAATGTCACCTTCTCACCTCCGCATCCCCAACAGCGGAGCTGAGGTTTCTTGGCCGGGGATAGGCAGGGGCGAGGGACCCGGGGCCGGCAGCCGGCTGACCAGCGCTCTCGTTGTGCTTGCCTAGCCCTGCTCTACGGAGACGCCGAGAAGTCCTCGGAGAGTGGCGGGAGCCAGCCCCCGCGGGTCCCCTCCCGGAAGGCCGCCTGCGCTTGTAATCAGAAGCCTTGCAGCTGCCCCAAAGCGGAAGTCAACTATGCGTTTCTACATGCAACAGGTAAAGGCGCTTCGTGGGGTCCCCAGGAACCACTGTTCCTCTCACAGCCCCACCCACCGCGACCAAAAGGGACCCAGTGCCAGGGCCCTGACCCGAGTCCTGGAGAAGCAGGGCGGAGGCGGGCGGACCTTGGGTGAATCTTCGGCTGTAAGCGAAAAACACTGTGGCTGTCCCTTCGTCTGAGCCCCAACCCCGGGCCTATGCGCAGCGTTGGGCGCGGGCGTTCCAAGGGGACTCTAGGGCCTCGGCGCTCTAGTCCCAGAGCCGCCCTTGGGTTTGCGTTTGGCGGAGGTCCCCGCGCGCACTGAACCTCGAGGTCGGCTTCTTGGTGGCCGCTGAAACGAGTGGGACTTGGTTGCTGAGACGTTCTAGGTCTTTAGATCGCAAGAGTAATTCATAGATGCAATTTCATAGGGAAACTATTACATTCACGTGAGACCTGTGCGGGGTTTTACTCCCCTGTGTTTACACACCAAGTTACCTAAATGAGCGCGCGCGAGCGCGCGCGCACACACACACATATACACACACAGAGACTTAGGAAATAGCGAGCCATCTTAATGGGTCAGAGATCCTAACATTGCATGCTCCACTTTGCCTGATTTGCCCAAAGGCAATCCTCAAACATTTCTGATGTGACGTATTTCCATAACCGTTTAAGATAATTTACTGAGATATAACATTTGGAGGGACCCCTGTGAAACAGATGAACGGAGACACAGTCTTTTAAAAAAAGAAAGCAAACAACATGTTATGGATTGAAATGCAAGAATTAATTTGGGGTGGGGGAGAAACCGCAATTTCTCTTTTTCCTTCGTCTTTGAAAAATACCTCCCCTTTAGAAAACGCTCTGCGTTTCCAGATTTTTTTTTTTTTAAAGCACAACATCTCTCAATCCAAAGAGAAATTGCTGAATCAAGACCTTGCCTGGATATTTTCACGGTAAAATTAAAATGTGGCATTTTTTATTCCATCCTTTAGACCTGCTGCCAGCATGTGATGGAGAAAGGCCCACTTTGGCGTTTCTGCAAGACGTTATGGATATTTTGCTTCAGTATGTGGTGAAAAGTTTCGATAGATCAACCAAAGTGATTGATTTCCATTACCCTAATGAGCTCCTTCAAGAGTATAACTGGGAATTGGCAGACCAACCGCAAAATTTGGAGGAAATTTTGATGCATTGCCAAACGACTCTAAAATATGCAATTAAAACAGGTATTGTCCAGTCCAAAATAATAAAGCTCTTTTTTCCTTTTACAATTTTTATTTTATATAAAAATGTTTTCTGTTTTGGAGTTACTGGTATTTTCAAATTTACAGAGTTATTTTCATCAATTAAAAAGGTCGTTATTAGAATGCTACAAAGCAAAGGCACCCTTTACTATGATGTTTTTGAAGTTGATAATATCAGAAACATTATAAATGTATCAAGTATAAATCATCAGATTTTACATTGCACATAGTTGGCCGTGGAGATTAACCACTGATGTAGAAGCAACCATTTGTCAGCAGAGGCCAGTAGAAGTGACCCAAAATGGAGACAGAAAGGGAATATAAAAATGAAAGCTCAAAAGGCATGATCCAAACAGAAGCCCAATACTACTGTAGTGGTAGTCATTTCCTCCGCGTAGGAATGGTCAGACATTGGACAAACCGTTCTATGTAATTATTGCTACAGAGAGACAATAATTTGGCATTGTCTCAAATGGCCAGGACCTCAGATTCAAGCCCCAGGTTTTCTCTTTTTTTTGAAAGAAATGTCCACAAAAGAAAACACAATACAAACTAGCTTAACTATTCAGCCGCGTTATATACAAGGATGTGTGTGTGCTTCGTAGCCATTCTGAATATAAAATGAAGAAAATGGGTGGGGGAGGGGAATCAAATATCCTTATCCTTACTTTAAAATGTATTTTGTATTTATTGCTTTTTTTCACAGTAGTCTTCATACGCTATTCATTTTGCAGCCCCAGGTGTAACATTTATTTGGGCACATTCTAAGCTTTCATTTCATCTACGCAAAAATCAGCTGTTTGTACCCCTTCTTTTCCTGCCTTGTCTCTAACCATGCTGATGCATGATACCACTATACTTCATTAAAGCAATAAAAATAAGTATGAATGAATACCACAAGGGATAGAATACCTTGTGGCTCTAAATTGATTTGTAGCCTTAAAAAAGATCCGCTGGCAAATAAAAATGTCACATGAATATTAATTACCATAGGAACTGGATCTTTTTATGTTGCCATTTCTTTGGTTAATGAATTATCATATTGCTCTCATCAACAACAAGCATTTTACGAATGTTTGCTGTGTGACTTTTAGCGACTTTTTGAGGTTTTGTTTTTCCATTTGTTGTACCAACAGAGAGGAAAAGTATGCAAAGAAGCAGTCTAGGGAAATCGATCTGCTGCATTATTAGTATCGCTTCTGTGGGACTACAGACTTAGAACTAGGTACATAGGGAAAGGAGTTGAACTTGGTGGTTTTGATCACACTTGGTCTGTGGAGTATGAATTTTGAAGGCTTATTATCATTCTCAATTATGTTCACAGAGAATCCACACGATGTACATACTAGGCATTACAGATGTTCTTCCTCCCAGCTTTTGATGTATCTGTGGGTGCAAACCTGAACAGTGCCTTTAATTCATTTTTGTTTGACCCATTCCCCTACCCTAATATTTCACTATGATAATAGTAGGTTGCTACCTATTATATTTATTGCTACCAAACTGAAAAGAACCTATAAAAATGTTTTACATCTTCATCCCTAAAAGCTGGTGATGTCTGACGTATAATTTAAAGAGTTAAGGTAATGGGAATGGCAAGTCAATGAAAGTCATAGTTCTGTCTGTCAATGCTTCATTTAGTGTCCGGAGAAGATGAGGCAATTCAGTTCTTAGATTTTGCCATAATCCTTGTGAAACTGTTGGTCAAGTGTAGTTCCAGTGCATTTTATTTAAAGTTCAGAGGAAAATTGGATGAAGTTGGATTTCTAAGCATCAATATCAATATTATTTGTAACATAGGTAGTCTTCTGGTCTTCCCTGTTCCACCCCCAGATAGCAGTTCAAAGAATTAACGCTGGTCACCTCTTTTTGACAGGCAAGTTTATGGGATTTTATGCTATAACTAGTATTTGACCACTAGCCCTATTTAGGGTCTGTAAAGTTGTTACCATCTCTGTGACCATTAGGCATTTTAGTTCTCAGGAGATGCTTTTATAAAATACGTTAGCACCTGCTTTCTACCAAGGAGTCCGTTATCTAATTTCCACTTGGGCTCCAAGCTCAGAGAGGAGTGAAGGGCAGTGGGGAAAATACTTGCAAATGACAGTCTCCGTGTATTGTGTAAATTACGTCTGTAAGAACTGTTGGAACAGAAAACTGAAAACTGCAGAGAATGATAGAATTCTGGATTAATTAACATTTGGGGGGCCCATTGGACTTGGTAGTGGTAGTGGAGCGCAGGGGTTAATGTCTTGAGTCTTTTAACGGAGCCATCAGACAAAGAAATGGAAGCATCAATAAATGAGGCCATCCGTGGGTGCGTGCTGCGGGTACACAGAGAGCAGTTTGGACCGACTTTGTAGACTTCTCCAACTGATGGTGGACAAGAGGGTCAGGGCCGCCAGGGGCTGGTTGTTGGCCGAGGCTGCGCAGCCTTCGCGGCTCATTTGCTAATCTGTGGGGAGCGTTCCAGAGGCCTGAGCGGCTCTAATCTCACGTTTCCTCCTTGCTGTCTCCCCGGCTGAGCGGCTGCTGCGCATGGCTGCCAATCCGGGGCCGGTGGGGGCGGCGGCGGTGGCAGCTGGATGCCCAGGATGGCTGGGACAGCTGGCAGCCTCCAAGGCAGGTCTCTCACACCCTTTCTCTCGGAGAGCCCTGCCTGGATTTGCCGGCAGCCTGCGGGGAGTCACGGGGAGGGAGCAAATAGAATATTTCTGCAGCATACTTCTGCAGAAATCAAGAGGACATGTTGTTCTAACCTGTCAAACTATCTCCCTCCATTTTTTTCACATCACCGTCAGTGGACAAAAAATTTGAAGCACAAGAGATTCAGGTGCCATGGGAGGTCAAGGTCAAAAAAAAAAAAAATAGAGAAGGGAGTCAAGCCATTGAAGCCTCAAACTTACTTCCCAGTATTCCAATGGCAGTTAGCAGAATGGATTGGCCTTTTGATATCCTGGGGCTGGACACACACCTTGGAATTTCTCTCTCTCTCTCTCTCTCTCTCTCTCTCTCTCTTTTTTTTTTTTTTTTGCGGAGGTTTTCATGCCAAAGTTTCCAGAGTGTTAAATAGTGTGTGATAATAGATGCCACATTCATCCAGAAAATGCATATGAATTGGGAGAGTAGATTAATGGATTGATTTGCTAATCTTTATTAATTTCCTCGCTTTAAAGATATGGCTTAGGAAAAGAGAAATGAAGGGGCATCAGGAGGGAGAAGCGGCTGTGATTTCAGCTGTGAGTTCTAATGAAATGGGGAGTCAATGAGGCAGAGACATGGGAGGGCTGTTCCAGACCACAGCCCCCGGCAGCAGCTTTCTCACTTTCCCTGGATACATAAACTGACAGGGTCAGCATCAGAGGGCCTGGTAAAGAGCGAAAAGGTAGAAGGGCACTGTGCACAGCCACAGGGAGGCAAAACAATGCCCAAGAATGAGCTAGAGCCACACAAATCCCAGTCTCTTTGAAATGCGCCCTTTTCCAGCTCCTATCTTTTCTCGATGTCTAATTGTCTAGCCACATGCCGGAGGCTGATAAGAGCACTCCAGTCCTGGAGATAAGCTCTGTATTGACTTTTGTCCCTGTTTTCCCCATTGCTTTCCTTTATCTTGTTTTGCCCATGCTGGCCAGAGAGACCCTCATCCCAGGGCTTCACACAGGTGTCCCTGAATGGAGGCCGCCTTTTTATCAGATGCTATTTCCATAATTGATAATCTTCCAAAATTTTTGCTGCCAAGCAAATCACAGATTTAGAGATAGGCTTTTATGGGGGCAAGACAAGGAATGGAATTCTAATGAGGTATTTACAATCACATTTTAAATAATAGCCTCAGGAGTATTTGGATGTCAACTCCTTTAGAGAGTTTTAGAGAAATCTAGAAGTTAATTAGATAAGCCTTGCTAATGGACTCATTGGCCCATTGAATATATCTTCATGTATCTTGTTGACAAGGCAGTGATGTTGACTGTATCCCGCTTTATTTTAAGTCACAACTGTGAAGGAGTTCTGTTGTTCGTAATCAAATATTTGGACCGAAAAGAATCAACAAGAATTAGATTTGTCCATGCCCTCTACCGGCGATCATCACCTTTTGAATCCAGGACAAATCACTCACCAGAGTGTCCTGTTTCCCCATTTTTGCTTTGTCTTTTGTAATCATCAGTCATTTGTCACTGATATCATGACGAAGGTTGGCATGCCTGGCGGATGTCATGATATGACTGATTCCCGGAACAACTTCAACAAAAAAGGATTTTTAGCAGCACGAGTGTAAACAAGAGTAGCTTTGGATTGCATGAGCATTTTAGTTTGCAAATGTATTGAAGGGATGCTAGGAAATAAACTAGCATACGCATCGCAAACCCCACTTGTTATTTTTTTTTTATAGGATAATGTTTAAGGGAAGTTTTTTTTAGAATGTGTTCTAAGAAATACCAAAACCCAAAATAGTCCCTCTTGTTAGATGAAATGCTCCTTTTGGATGTGTCTGTGTGAACGCACATACACACACACATGCGCGCACGCACGTGTGCACGCACATGATGGGTTTCTGAATATGGATTTCCTATTACTGAAGGATATTTCAAGGTTCTTTAGCTGGAGCGATCCTGTGTTTGAGAGGCATTTAGTTTCACTGGATGCAGTCCTGATTCTGGTTTTCCATTATATTCAGGGCATCCCAGATATTTCAATCAACTTTCCACTGGACTGGATATGGTTGGATTAGCAGCAGACTGGCTGACATCAACAGCAAACACTAACATGTAAGTCGTTAAATGTGGTTTTTTTAAAATCCAGGATAATTATTAGTGAGATTCCGTGGTCTTTATTCTACTTCTTATGTGAAAATCTCTTTTTTAATTAGGTAGCCCCTAACATAGTGATACGAAACTTCACAAGTATATGGGTGTTCACTTTAACTTAAAAGAGTCCTGATGTATCTTTCATGCAATCAAAGTTATATAACATTTTTCAGACACAAAAGGCACTTTCTTTGGCATTTTGGATTTATAATTATGTATAATGTGAACAAGAAATGGGACCAGATGATGTCTTTTAAATAGTATTACTCTGTAATGTTCTTTATTTATTCAATATGATAAATGACCCTTGGGCATTAAGCTCTTAACTTTAGGAATATAGAAAAATGGGCAGCCTTTAAGAAGACATAATTTTCTCTCCGTTCAATGTCATAATCAAAACTTTTGTGAATGTAGGCTTTGAAAAGGGACATACAGTAGTTCTATAGATGTTGTAACAATGAAGTATTTCTTTGAGTTACATACATAAAATGTGGCCATTACTACATTTCAGGTTCACCTATGAAATTGCTCCAGTCTTTGTGCTCTTGGAATATGTCACGCTAAAGAAAATGAGAGAAATCATTGGCTGGCCAGGGGGCTCTGGCGACGGGATATTTTCTCCTGGTATGTGATATTTCAATCTTTCTTTGTATTTTTTCTTCTGATATGCAGTGCCTCATTATGAACACAGGAGCGATTAAATACCTAGTCTGTATTTCTGCTTATGTTAAATAAGTTATGTTGATCAAAAGAATGAGTGTGATAATACATGACCATTGACTATGCTTCCAATCCAACTCCCCATGCTTGAGCAATAGTTATTTGTGTTCAGAAAGAGGATAAATGGGTGGAAATTTACCCAGTTTTTCTACTGTGATCCTATCTAGAAGATGTATGGATCATGAGGAACACAAGAATAAAGATTCCTCATAAGGGAATTCACTCTCTGAAACTCTTCCCACAATTAGTGAAAGGGTAGCCTCGTTTAAGAAAGCCTTCTCTATTTCGGGATACATTATGAGGCACAGCTATGTAATAGAGTGTAGGTACTCTGTCCCTTTCAAGTAACAACCAGAGAAGCTGATTTACATTAATTTCAAGGGGGGCAGAGAGTGACTTGGGAAACCATTTCTTAAAGCTGAAACAGAGGGTGCTGATTCCTTCCAGAGGCTTCTCTCGCCTTCCCTTCTTGCACCCTGCTTTTTATCACCAGCCACTGGATTCTAAACTCCATTGTTCACACCTCTTGCAGCCAAGAGAATCAGCCTGACACAAAAAAGCCTTGCTCTTGCTTCTGGATCTGTATATGACCTTGGTTTTGACGCTGAGAAGAAATAGAAGTTAGAAAGGTGGTTGGGAGGGAGAGTCACTGACCCGTGGAAAATAAACCTGGTGCGCAGACCGTCACCTAATCAGTGGCGGGAGAGGGTCATCAGAATGGGGCCGGCGCTTCGTGCACGGAGACTGGCCCTGTTGGGGAGGCCACAGCCACACCTGCCATAATGTCAGCAAGGGCCATGTCAGGATGTCCCTTCCGCAAACCCACAGAGACAAGTGGATGATGAGGGAGAGAGAAAATAAAGAACAGGTTGAAAGAAGAAATGATAGGCAGGCAACAGTGGCCTCAGGGTAGAGTTTAAATTAAGCAGCTTTACCTACAAGCTCAGATCTGCTATTATATTTTATGCTTTTAAAGATACAACACCATTTTTCAGGTGCTGAAGGAAAACATGTTAGTTAAATGGAAGGGAAAATTAGCCTTTTTTTTTTTTTTCCATTAAACACCAGCTGTGATGAATTTAAAGCTAGCCTTTATTTTGTAAGGGAACTCAGTTTTCCTTTGGAAAACCATTCCCCATGGAGGGAACTTTGTCATCACTGCCTGGAACTGAGGCTCTTAAGGTATTTTTCATGAGGAATTAGGTAGTGTTCAAAGATTAGCATTGTTTCTATCTCTGTTCTTCCTCTCCCAAGGTTGGTTATATGACTGAGCATCCTGACCTCTCTTTAGTGGCCCCCAGGAGAGACAAGAGAACAGCTGCTCCTGCTGACCCTGAAAGCTTGGCTAAGGAGGCTTGGGCCAGGCCTAATTTAGCTGTTCTTAGAACCCTCTTGTCCCAGAAAATATACACGCAGAGGAAAGAACCCTCTTTGGCAGTTCTGCTGCCCATCAATGACAGAAAATGATCATGTGGAGAGACTTAACCTTGATCATGGGGCTCCTTCCTTGGATCCTAGAGATCCATATTCTCTCATGTCAAGATGGAAGCCACTGATGTCATGCTAAGTATAATGTAGACATTGCAAAGTGGGGAGGAGACAGAAGAAAAGGCCATTGGCAACCTGTTTCTGCTCTGCTCTCTACAAGGCATTACAGAGGAGAGATGGATTATAACATCCTTTCTTGCAAATGGATGCCTTTCCAGGTAGCCTCCAGCCTTACTCCTAGGATATAGGGTCTTACAATTTAAGGAGTCAGGATAGGGGAAATCATAACTCGTATGTGCCTGAGCTCTCTGAAAGTCCTATTGCCTGGGACTGAACACAGAGATTTAGGTCTGTGACTTGAATATATAGCTCAGCTCAGTTTACTTTACACCTCCATCTATAACATCCAGAGGCTTCATGGAAAGGTCTCTGGAACTTCTAGAAGAAATCTGTTTATGTGATGTCACCTATGCCTGGAAGCCAAAGACAACTGGAGTATTCCTCACTACTCAGCAAGTCATGAAGGACCAAAGGAGAAGAAAGGGATATGTTGGCTTAGTCACAAACCTTTCCCTGTCTAATGGGATTTTCCTGACGATTCAGAGCTCGTTTTTGCATCCTTCCTCTCAAGATGCATCTGTCCTCCTGCCTGGGTGGCACAAAGCAGTCTGCTCTAACGATCCAGAATCTTCTTCATGTCTCTCAGGGCTCCTGGATCTTTAGATAGAGTGAGGAGGCAAAATGAGGAGTGGCAAGGTAGAGCTGGAAGGTTCTTGAATAACTGCTCTATGTGACGTGTTTTCTTTGTGTTCATCTTTCCCTTTTTCTCCTACCTCCTTTCTCCCCAGCCTCTCTCACAAGAACAACTGGGGCAGTGCTTCTCCACTACTGGGGCTCTTGTACCCCCTAGGGGACATTTGGCCATGAATGGAAACGTTCTCGAATGTCACAGCTGGGCGGGGATGGGGAGGGGCGGGTAGTACTAGCAGCCTCTAGTGGGTAACAGTGGATGCTGTTAAACACCCTGCAATGCACAGAACAGCCCCCACCCCCACCCAACAAGCCATTCTCATGCCCAAATATCATGAAGTACCGAGACTGAAAAACCATAGGATGGAGTGGAATTTCCTTTAAAAGCTGGTCCCTTTCCCAGCAGCATCCTACAACCTCAGCCCTTGTAGACAATGTGTCTGCTCAAAGCAGGCCTGACCTGGATTCTGCTTGCCCCATGTCTCTGGGGTTCAGAAGATATAGAAATTGCCCTTATTCTGACTGAAGACAGAGCCAGGGCCAGGCTGCCTGCTTGCTTCAGGACCCAGGGCGCATGAGGCAAAAGTCATGGCCCTATGTGAGCCATTCAGTTCGGTACAAAGAGCTCTCTGCTCCTCAGCCACCCAAAGGGAAGGGAACTCAAAGCCCAGTGTGTCCTCTATATGAAAGGAGGAGATAGTGGCCTCACTCTGCCTCATGATGTTCCAGTTTCTATGTCATCATCTCCATTTGCATGCACAACAACCTGTCTTCTTCTTGTATCACAAAAATTCTAAACTTTCCAACAGTCTTGGGGGAAGACTTTTCTTTGCTTGAGACCTTACTTATAAGATACAAATGAAATCCTTGACAATCTTAGGACGACACAGGAAAGGCAATTCAACATAGACTTACAATTCCCTTAGTTTTGTGTTTTCTTATCATTATGAAATAAGATTTTGTTCAGCTATTACAATTATATTTCTGTGATGTCTTTGAGTGGAAAGAATTTCTGGGGAAATGCACAGATGAGTATGATGAAATGGGCTTGGATGTTTATCCTCATTCTATGAAAATTGTGGATTAACAGTCCACACCATTAGCTACAACAGACTTGTCTTAGTGCAGTTCAGGCATTGCCTGAGTCGAAATGAAAAGAAATGTTTTCTCCATCAGGATAAAAGTAAGATTTCCACAGTCCTAATGAAGAATGACCACATTCACATGGTGCGAAGGAAGGCAACAATTTCTCAGTTCTAAAGAACCTCTTCAACGGAGTCCCAGCAAAAGCAGAATCAGTTGGCAGTTCTGTTTAGTTGGGATACGAAGGGGTGGCATGTGTCCTATGGTTTGGCCCGATGCTCCCTTCTCTTGACCCTCCTAGCCTGAGGATTCAGTCTGAGTTTGAGGATTCAGTTCAAAGAATAACCAATAAATATGGCCTTTCCCTGTGTCCAAGGAGGAGTCTAGGTCAATGTAAATAAAGAATGGTGCTTGCATGTGAAATGATGTTGATAAGGACTAGAAAAGGTCACTGTGTATTGCTGTTACTTCCTTTAGGTGGCGCTATATCTAACATGTATGCCATGCTGATTGCACGCTTTAAGATGTTCCCAGAAGTCAAGGAGAAAGGAATGGCTGCTGTTCCCAGGCTCATTGCCTTCACATCAGAGCATGTATGTTGTTTCTGTTCTTTCCAAGTTTAAGGTTACAGTCTGTAAAGCCCAAGTGGAAAGAGTCATATTTGGAAATGCTTTATCCCCAGTGAGTAGATACTTCTTGGGAAAGAATGAGGGGAGAGAACAGTTGAGTGGCACAATGGGGTGAACCCCTTTCTCTTTGAAATGTAGGAAAACCCTCGAAGAGAAAGCTGGATGTCTTACTCCTAGTTTCTACACATCATTTTTCTGTAATAATGTTGTGGGGGGTAGGGGAAGGAAGAGAGGAGAGGCCAGAGTGACTATGAACTCATTTGGACGACTGAGGCCATGACTACATAACTCAAACCTCTGGAGTGTCCCACTGATAACAATCTTTCTGTATGAAAATTCTGACCAGATATTCTATCCTAATGGTGCCTTGCACCATTTAATGCTTATCTTTGGCAGACTTAACCAGAGGATTCACCACTCTGGAGAAATGGCCTAGCGGTCCTATCTGTCATATCTGATCTTCGGGTCAGTTCTATCTCAGCCCATTACAGCCTCCTGAGTCCTGCTAGGCTGCTGGCCAGGCAGGATGCTGAGAGCTGGGACTTCCTAGCTAAGCGCCACAGCATAGTACTTCATATTCTTTCCATGGGTTTCAAAGAGTCAAGCCATTCTCCCTACCTCCAAGGACACATTGAATAAAGTGGCCCACCCTGTTCACAAGCTAGATGGCTTCCCTCTGCTAGGCCTCCAGCTTTCCTTCCTGTGCAGAGATAAAACCACACACAATCTCAAAGCTACACTTTGTAGCTGTTTGAGCAACATCTTGGCTCCAAATTCTCCCACCACACAGCCCTGCAGTAAACCAGAGGCTGTCCTCACTAGGCGTTAGTAAGCATTACCTGTCGTGGAATTCCTAAGATTTTTCCTTCACAACCTCTGCCTCAGAGTAGCCTAGGGTCTGGGAAAGAGTTGCCTCAGAGAAGATCAAAAAGCCCTCTGATGGTGGGGGAAATAGGAGATGGGGAGTGTATAGGGCTCTATAGGGAAATGAGAGATTCCTGTAAAGAGACATCAGTGGGAAGAGGCAGGGAGTTATAGTGGGAGTCAAGGCACATCTCCATAGAACTTTAATTTTTCTGCTTTAAGTGATGTGGTGTGTGTGTGTGTGTGTGTGTGTGTGTGTCTCCATAACAAGGAATCAAAGGGCAAGTACAAACTAGAAACCAGTGAATACAATTCACAACCATAGCAATAGCCATAGAATCAAAGAAACTAGTGATTTATGTCAACAAATTTTCTTTAGCATCCTGTTTTTAGTCATGTTTTTATCATTTTCTTGTTTTGTTCCTTTGTCCTTCCTCAACTTACAGAGGTCAAATTTAGCAGAGACGTTCGCAGCCTGAAATTACCTGCCTTTGCTTTCCTATTGGCTACTTTCCTATTGCTTTCCTATTGCTACTTTAAAAATTACCACAAACTTAATGGAGTAAGCCAACATAAATTTATTATCTTATATTTCTGGAAGTCAGAAATCTATAATGGGTCAGGCGATGCTCTGTTCCTTTGGAGACAGTAGGGGAGAACCCATGTCCTTGTTTTTTCTACCTTCTAGAGGCCACCTGCCTGCCTTGGTTTGTAGCCCCTTCTTCCAATTCAAAACCAGTAGCTGAACATCTTCAAATCTCTCTCTCCCAGACCTCTGCTTCTGTCACCACATCTTCTCTGGTTCTGACTCTCTTCCCTACCCCTATCACAAAGATCCTTGTGATGACATTGGGTCCACCCACATAACCTAGGACAATCTCCCAACCCAAGCCCTTAGCTTAATCACATCTTCAAAGTCCCTTTTGCCATGTAAGGTAACATATTCTTAAGGTTTCAAGAATTAGGATGTGAATATCTTTGCAGGAAGAGCATTATTCAACCTATTAAGCCAGTATCTCACCATGAGATAATTTTCATTTTTCAGCTTCTTAGGATAGAAAACCATGATATATTTTTTCCAATTACTGTTTCCCTATACTATTATACCCCTAAATAGTTGAATGTTACTCTATTCTCAGTCTCAAAAAGCTCAGATGATCTTATACTGAGCATCTTTTGGCTTCCATGCTGCTTGTACAACCTGAAATGAGTTTGGTCAACCAGAAAGCTGCCCTGTGCTCTCTAGTTTCTGTGTGAATTTCTTGGCTCAAGTTTCATGGAAATTGACTTAACCTTGCTCACAAAGCCCAGGTCATGTGGTTTGAGAATAATTCTGCTACGCCTTTGTTTCTTGCTACAGCAAACTAAGAGTCTAATTCTTGACTTCTAAGTGAAAGAAAGGTGATTCATCTATACAACAGCCATTCCATTCTTCCTCCTCCTTCTTGTACCTTTATCCATGTACATAATTATGAAAGAACATTTGAATTATGAACCTTTCCTAAAATACCAATTGATTCTAACTCTATACCTATTTTTTGACAGATGAACTCTTTTTCTAATTTATGATACCTGATATCTTATAACTATTTGTTTCCAACACACTTCCAATATACATTAGCTCATTTGATTCTCACAACATTCTTGTAGGACAGGCAGAGCAGAAATTATTATTAGCATTTTTTGAATAAAGAGGCTGTAGGTAGAGCTGGGATTAAATAGGTTTCCTGACTCCCAGGCCATTGAGGTCCCTGCCCCAACTACCTATGTAGAAATCAAATCAAAAGATTCAGTGGCAACATCTTGTATGCCACAGCCCATCAATTAATTTGGCATTTTATACCTTCCCAAGTAAAATTTCCACCAAGATCTTTTCTTGTAATGTGTCTGTGTTGCTAAATTATTACTCTCCTCACTAAAAACAAAACAAACAAAAAAAAGCAAACAAAAAAAAAAAAAACCTTATTATCTCACGGGGCTGGACTGGAGGGGACATTTAGAGCTCATTTGATGCATTTCTGTGTCTCATTGAACACTTGATCCAAACCATTCTGGACAGAGGAGCCCTTAAAGTAGCCTTGCCCAGAAGATTTGGGTTAAGAGGTAACATGATCTCTATATCTAGGTCCTTCTGGGTTCTAGACCTCAGGGCCATTCCATTCTTTTCATCACTTAGTGTAATTCCTTCCAGCTTCAGGCCTGCCATATATTCCCTTGGTCTTTTCAAGTTTTATGATTACCTTGACTCCACCAGCCCCAGAAATAGGTCTTCACAAGCTGAAAAAAGATTATCAAGTCATGTAATGCCTTTTCTCCAGGCCAGACAATTTCCATCTTTGCATGGAGGTTTTATTCCTGAGTCCCTTGACCTGCAGGGAGAAACAGTAGTGGGAGAGCTGCTTTGGGATCCAGTGGAGAGAGGGAGTACGAAAGGCTATGGCAGAAGCTGCTTCAAGTATTGTCTCTCTCAAAGCTCTTTGAGAGTTTCCAAGGCCCAAGACTTTTGAGAATCAAATGAGAGTCTTATAAAACACTCACCTCAGCTCCTGGGATGTAGGAAGCTACAAGTGGAGAGGATATATAGCAGGGGCCTACACAGATATTAGGTAAATTTTTTTTTAACCCCATAACCTTACTTATAGATGAGGAACCCAAGTCCCAGAGGTGGGAGATGCTTTGCCCAGGGTTTTTAGCCAGTCAGTGGCAGAGTCAGACCTTGAGCCTCAGTTTCCTGATAATCCCAACACTATTCTTTCAACTACTGGGTTGGGTGGCCTTTACAACATGTAGCTGGCTGCTCTAAATTTTCTTGTAGCGTCCTTGCTAAAATCTTATTTTCCACATGTTGGTTATTCTAGTGCTAATTTAATTTCCTGATCTATTGAACCAGGTCAAGTTACTGTCCTTTCTTCTAGTCTGAGCACTGAGTTTAAAACTTGACATGTGTATAGAGCCATAGGGATGGAAATGACATTGAGAAACATCACACATTGAGGAAGGGAAGGGTCATCTTTTGTTTACTAAATGGCCCTCACCGTCTCTGTTGCACCCCAAAAGCTACCCATCCCTGTTCTGGACACCAATTCAGACAAGAAGTTTCTCTTTGTTGATAAGGAGGCCAAGCTATTACATTTTTCTGTTTGTTCAAATCCAACTGTTTTCCAGAAATTTTGAATAGGACTAAATTAAACAAATAGTATTGCTATGAAGAACATTAGAAGAAGTAAATATTATCACTGAGTTGAAACAAGAGATAGCATTTAAGCTCTAAGTAAAGAGTTTTAAGACTATTTTCCTCCCCAATATGGAATCACAAAAAATCAGGATTGGAAAGGACCTTAAAGATTGTCCATACTCATTCTTTGCTGGAATCTCATCCTTGTCACCAAATCTTCAGTAATAGAGGATCTTGGCAAAAATTAATCTGATGAGTTTAGAGTCCCTTCTTGAAACTAGGTTTAGAATCCAATCTACTTGAATCCTTTGAAAGCCCAAACAAGCTTCATTACAAATTCCTCATTTCTTTGTGTGCAACAAGCTCTCCCAGAAATAGTCTCAGTAAAACAGCGTATTTGCATCTAGGAAAAATGTTCTTCATAATCAGAATAGGTAACGGGATCTTTTAGGCAAATCAGCACAACTCACTCCACTCTTTACAGCCAGTCACCGATGTTCTCCTGAGACCTCTCATGGCCTCAGCCCACTTACACAGGGAGGTGATTGTAATAATTGTTTAGAAAGATGGTTTTCATATCACAATGCTATGTGAGAGGGCTCCATTCCAAAAAAAGATGTTTTTTATGTTTAAAAAAAAAAAAACTAACTAACTGTGACCCAGGCAGCTTGGAAAGACAGCTCCCATGTAATGCTCTCCATTAGACAGAAGCTTAATCCGACAGACCTTCAGTAAGTGAAATTGTGAGCTAAATGCAGGTTACCTTCAGCCTCTGCATTCCCACCTCCTGTTCATTTCAGGGCCCTCATCACCCCTGTGTTATTTTCTCCCTTTATTCAATCCCATCAAGACCTACTCTCAGGAAAGAGCCTGAGAGTCCTGTAAGTGATGGGTAAAACCTAGATGTGGCCTCTTGTAGGGGCATTTCCATTGCAGTAGGAGACAAAGGCATGAGGCAGTAAGGCACAGTGAGGCCATGGGGCTTTGGGATGTGTTCTTTCGACATCCTCCGTTCGCTCAGTGGGCTCTGTGTCAGGCATTGCCTCAGGCGTTGGGCAGAAAACAGTGAACAGAAGAGACCCAGTGCCTGTTCTCAAGAGGCACATATTGTACCGTGGGGAAAGGAAAGGACGGGAGTCTGGAGGGGACAGTCACTCTTCTCAGTGCCCCTGAGACGACACTGAGCAATCACTATAACTGAATTCATGCCCAGTGCTAGATGTCCACATTTGTCACCAGAGGTCATCCTTGGATCTCCCCTCATGTCAACTTAATCTTGGTACACACCATTCTTTTAGGACTTACTTAGGGCACAAATTCACAATGGGTGACTTTACACTGTACAACTGTGAGTAATAAGTAGCAGCCTCCCAGAAACGCCTTGTACCAGATCCGTATCACGTCAGTATCACACAGAGTCTCTGAGAACATGGTTTGGGGATCCCCTATCCTCCAAATCATTATAATTAGAAATCAATGAAGTGGTCTCACAGAGTACCAGCTTCTTTGTAAATCAGATGCGTTAGAAAGCAGAACGCTCTTTTAAGGCCACTTGAATAAAAGCAAGGACAAGGACTACCAGTCTGTCTAAGGCAGAAAAAGCTATCATTTTCCTCAAATCCCAGGATGTATAGAGAGCAAATCAATGAATGTGTGGGAGAAGTGTAGAAAAGAGGAAGACTGTTAGCCCTAATATCACTGAGTGGGGCGGGGTGTCCAAAGCATGTGGAGGGATCAAAGTAGATTTCAGTTCATTCATTGGTGGGCTTTAGGACCTATAGGTTGGGGCTCCTGATGTGTAAGTCCCCCCCATTCATCTCTGTTCTGTATCTCTACACACACTTCATTCACTCCATTCACAAAGGGGTTTAAGTCCAAGGACAATCGATAGGCTTTAGAGCTGGAAGATAGAGCTTTTGACAGAATGTAAGAAGAGTAAAGAGCTGAGATTTCCAACTTAGTGTGCCCTTTTTCTTTCTTCTTTTGAAGTTATGAGTTGCTTCTTCCCCAAAGCAGCTGCTCTGGCTGGAAGGGCCTACTTGGGAAGGACCCCATCTTGGGCCTTTGGGGGTGGGTGCCAAGAAGATCTCTGGACTTTTACAGTGTTGGGGTCTATTTAGCCCACAATTGGCTCTAACTACTACAGCCGTATCTCAGTATTGGGATTTGTGGCCAGAGATTGATGGCAATAAGTAGTGAACATTTTTCTGGACTTGTTCTCTAAGCATATGGTCAAATTCAATCAATATTTGCTAATAATAAATATTTGCTAAACCAACTGCCAAAGTCCTTGCCCTCATGCAACCTATGTTCTAGTAGGGGATAGACAGTAAACAAATATTTACTCTAATGTCACATGCTGACAAGAGAATAGGGCAGAAGGGGCTGTTTGACAAGATGGTCATAAAAGGTCTCTGTGGAGAGGATATATAGTCGCAGGGACCTACATCAAATGAGAGAGGGAGCCATATAAATATCTGAGGAAAGGGGGTGCCTGGGTGGCTCAGTGGGTTGAGCCTCTGCCTTCAGCTCAGGTCATGATCCCAGGGTCCTGGGATCGAGCCCCGCATCAGGCTCTCTGCTCAGCAGGGAGCCTGCTTCCTCCTCTCTCTCCACCTGCCTCTCTGCCTACTTCTTGTGATCTCTCTCTCTGTCAAATAAATAAATAAAATCTTTTTTTTTTAAATATATATATATATATATCCATTTCTCAGAAAATCCTTTCCATGTATATATATATATATATATGTGTGTGTGTATATATATATATATACACATACACACACATGGAAAGGACATAGACATGTGTGTGTATATATATACAAACACATGGAAAGGATTTTCCGAGAAATGGAATAGCAAATACAAAGACTGAGAGGAACAAATTTAGCGAGCTCACCAAAGACTGGGGAGTCCAGTACCATCAGGTAGAGAGAGCAAGAGGAGAGGAGGCAGAAGACGAGGTAGGGGAGGTAGCCAGAGACTGAGGGCTGTTTTAATAACCTTTGTGTCTCCAGGCTTAGCAGAGGCTTTTCCTGAAGCCCTGTGGTCTATCAGGCAGTTGAATCTGTGTCTCAGTTAAGTATCTGGATGTGACCAACAATGGCTTGAAATTGTTAATGCGGCTTTCCAAACTGCTTATCTAAATTGCAGTAGAGGAAGAGAAACCAGCATGTCAGAGCTTTCCACCACTCTCTCCTCATTCTCTCACCATCCCTAAAGACAGGACAAATTTATTGTCCCCATTACAGAAGCAAGCAGCTGATGCACACCCCAGTCACAGGGCTGGATGGAATGATGGAGCTCATGACCCTGCCTCAGCCCATGGGCTCTCATTCTCACGAATTCTTACTCTGAATAATCTCATCCTCCTCAAGCCCAGAAAGCCTGCTTACTTTTTAATTACAATTATTTTATAACTATAAAACCCCATGGTCATTTGCACATCTTTCAAATGTCAGCTGAATCATGTAACCGGTATCTAGATTACTTATGATATTTTTAAAAAGGTCGAGAAATTAATCTTCCATCAACCTCAAAGTTTTTCTTTAGTAAAAAATAAAAATCAGATGGGTTTGAACATCTGTTACCCAAATAAAAATACGAGTTAGTTCTAAATAAGCATTGGGTTCTATCAAGTCTATTATTTTTCCAAAATCAGGGTGGAGGAGATATGGGGAATATTCATTAACTCATTCCCCAACCATTTTTTTAAAGATTTTATTTATTTATTTGACAGAGAGAGAGGGAGAGCACAAGCAGGGGGAGTGGGAGAAGGAGAAGGAGACTCCTGCTGTGCAGAGAGCCCGATGTGGGGCTTGATCCCAGGACCTTGGGATCATGACCTGAGCTGAAGGCAGACGCTTAACTGACTGAGCTACCCAGGTGCACCCCCGCACCCCCAGCCATTCTAGTGATGAATGACTGATCATTACAAGGGCCTTGATGATTTGGGGACACATCTGACTCCCTATGGCTTTCAATTTTTGTTCGTAGCTTTACCTTCTGAAGCCACCCTGAGCCATCGATCCCTTTTCTCTCACCTTGACACCACATGTCCCTGTTGCCCTCTGCTCATGAGCAGGCATCCTCTGAGCTCTCTCCAGGTGCTGGTTTCCAGGCTCTTCGGCTTCCAGCCTGCTGTTCTGCTGTGTTTCATCAACAAGTAGTTCCATTAAACGTGGTGCCAAGGATTAAAAATTATTTCCCTTGTGCTGTCTCACCAGCACAGAGACGTGCTATTGAAGCTGTTTTCACTGTTTCTTCCTCATTAAGCAGTGTCTTTTTTATTTCCCCCCCGCCTCTGGCTCCTTGCTTGCCATGGTCCTTGCTATTTGTGGATAACATCTAGTGATTTCCCTGCTCCCTTTCCCAAAAATGTAAACAGGCTCAGTGTTCGGTCCCTGATCTTCTATTTTCATGCCTCATATCACCTTCGTTCTCCATCTCGAAGCTTTCTCTTTGGGCCTGTGTTTTTCTTTAAGTGTGTGGTGTTTGCTACAGTGATCAATTATCCTAGGTAATTGCTCCTCATTTGAGCATCCCCATTCTTTCTCATTAAAGACCAGACAAGACTACTGCCTCTCATTGACCAGGTGCACCAGATCTCTTACTTGGCCTCAATTTGCCATTTGGCAGTTTAGGACTGAAACAGAGACAGAAGTAAAACCAAGGAATCACTGAAGTAGTAATTAGTCAAGGTTTATTGTGCACACACCAAAAAAAGGCAGTTTGCAAACTGGGAGCCCTCAAACCAAAACATAAGCTTTAGACTCAGAGAATTTTGTTATAAAGCAGCTTAGGGAGCGTGGAGGGAGGGACTGTTAATTCTTCAGAGGGATTGGTAACAATATTAGAATTTTCTTCAATGAAAGCGAATTGGTTAGTGGTTACCTCCTATCAGTTTGGGGGAAGAATTTAAGTTTCAGTTATGATGTTCAGAGGCATAAGCGCGCTGTGACCCAGGTCGTTAGCCTCATTTGTCATGCAAAATAGGCTAAATTAAGCCTTGCTTGTATGACTAAACTGGCTTTTGTCTGGCTTAGGAAATTTTCAAGTCTGGTCTCTGTGTGCCTTTGATTTGAGCAGTGCTTTCAAGCTCATTCACTGAGGGGCCTTGTGCTTGCTCAGTGGACAGCTGGCTCCTCTGTTCTGTGCCCTCCCTGTAGTGACACACTGATGTCTCTCCCCCAGCTCATTCTTCTGGGGGCCTCCCAGGGATCTGCTAACCATGCAAGAGGGAACACTTTTGTTGTCCTCTCCATTCACCCTTACAAACCCAGTTAAGCTTTCTCTCCTAGTTTCCAGGTATCTCGGGAAGGATGGTCTACTTTGTCTTTCTGAGTTTGTAAAATGAGCTAATGGCCCCTTCTCGTCACGTCTCAGATACACTGGGCCCTTTAAACTCCTCTAGTCGGTGCCTCGTGTCTTGGTTCACGTTATTGGCCACGGTTAGAAATGTGATTTCTTCTTGCTTATCAGACACATCCCCTAAAAATACACATGTTAATAGTGCTGTGCTGCGTATTTAAGAATTCAGATGAGTCAAAAGTGGGCATTCAGGGAGAGGATACTCTGGACCGCTAACTTAAAATTCCAGTCAGCAACCCTTTGGAGATGTAAATTGAGGAAGCAGCCCTCCTTTTGGACAGCTTAATGATCTGTAGTTAATAGTAAGAGGCTGCTGGGCAGATGCCATACAGCTGGGCTTACGTTAGCCTCTCTCAGCTCTCCAAATTACCCCATGATTACTCCCATTGAGATTCAGCATCCTACCCGGGATTCTGTACCCAAAAGCACAAAGATCTGGTGGTGGCTTGTCAGTGTGGCCTTTCTCTGCACACCGTCCTGCCCAAGCCAGCGACTGGTGTCTTCTCCCTGGTCCTCCTTCAGGCCGAGCCATCACCTGCACCGGAATTAGCTCCCCAACAAGTCTGGGATGAAGAGAGTGCTGGACTGAACTTCTTCTCTTACTTGAGTGCCCCCAGTTTCACTAAACTTGACAGAGACTGAGTGTCATCTCTTGGTAGGAAAATATAAGCCTGGAAACAATACAGTACCTAGTTCCTGGAGGCAGTTGGCTTGTTTTTATGTCTTATATGTAAAAGTGGCTTGGATTACTGTGTGTTGGGATGGCAGGTCCATTTAAAAGTCCCAGGGTTTTGTTATCTTCACCCGGAAACTCAGGTGAATTCAATAACCACCACCACAAAACCACCCATTCAAAAATGTCATAGAGACATTTCTTTTTTTTTTTTTTTAAGATTTAATTTATTTATTTGACAGACAGAGATCACAAGTAGGCAGAGAGGCAGGCGGAGAGAGAGGGGAAGCAGGCTCCCTGCTGAGCAGAGAGCCCGATGCGGGGCTCGTGATCCCAGGACCCTGAGATCATGACCTGAGCCGAAGGCAGAGGCTTAACCCACTGAGCCACCCAGGCGCCCATCATAGAGACACTTCTTTAAAGATGATGTACAAAGGGCCAATGAGCCAATAAAAAGATACTCAACGTCACTAATCATTAGGGAAATACAAATCAAAACCATAATGAGGTATCACCCCACCCCCATTTGAATGACTAGTATCAAAAACCAGAAAATAACAACTCTTGACGAGGTCGTGGAGAAATTGGAATCATTGAGTCCTGCTGGTGGGGACACAAAAAGGTGCAGCTGCTGTGGGAAATAGGATGGCAATTCGTCAAAAATAGAATGACCGGGGCCCCTGGGTCCCCCTCTCTACCTCTCTAACTGCCTCTCTTCCTGCTTGTGATCTCTGTCTGTCAAATAAATAAAATCTTTTAAAAAAAATAGAATGACCATATTACCCAGCAATTCCATTTCTGGGGATACACCCAAAAGAATGGAAAGCAGGTCTCGAAGAGGTGTTTGTACACCCTCGCTCATAGCGCCATTATCCCTCATGGCCAAAAGGTGGAAGCCACCCCAGTACCCGCTGATGGATGAATGGAAATGTGGGTATACCTACAATGAATAGGATTCAGCCTTAAAAAGGAAGGGAATTCTGACACGTTCTACAATAGGAATGAACCTCAGAGACACTGCGCTGAGTGAAATAAGCCAGTCACAAAACAACAAATCCTTCACGGTTCCACGTACATGAGGTATTTAATGTAGTCAAATTCATAGGAACAGGAAGTAGAATGGTGGTTGCCGGGGGCTGAGGGAAGGAGACATGAAGAGTTATCGTTCAATGGGTACAGAATTTCCCTGTGAAAGGGAAAAAAGATGAAAGGAAAAAAAGATGAAAGAATGCCAGAGGTGGACAGCCATGTAAATGTCCTTAAGGCCACGGAACTGTACACTCAAACATGGTTAAGGTGGCAAATCCTACGTTATGTAGATTTTACCACACTTTTACCACAGTTAAAAAAAAAAAAAGCTCAGCTGAAGGATGCCATCTTCTCTCAGCAATCCATGCTGTTGAGGAAGATTAGAAATAAAAGGAGGAAAAAGACCAGCTGAGGTCTTTTTTGAATTTATGTGCAACTAATTACAAATATTTTTTTTTTTAACAGAGTCATTTTTCTCTCAAGAAGGGAGCTGCAGCTTTGGGGATTGGAACCGACAGCGTGATTCTGATTAAATGCGATGAGAGGTGAGTACGCATCTGTAGCCTCATTGGCTGGCAGTTTGCGACTCCACACGTGTATCTCTCAGTCCAAACGCAGGCCTTGACTGTGGGGTGGGGGGCAAACCCGCCTCCATCCCGGCTTGCTGCTCGCTGTTTCTTTTTCATGTGAGCTCTTGCTTGGAGTCCTGCGATGTCGTTCTTCAGTGCCGTGGAGCCTTCCATGGCCCTTGACTGAACTGGAACCTTTGTTAAATCAGTCACAATATCCTGCACCAAGAAGGTGTGGGGGATTTCGTCACCTGGGCCCTTAAGCAACAACCAGCAGTTTGAGCATCGATTTATGGAAGTGTCGTCATTCCAGGCGCCGTGGATGGTGTGAGATTGATGGACCGATTACAGGAGTGGGGACAGTTTAGTGAGCAGGAAGTAAATGATGCCCCCAGAAACTCATCCATTTCATGCCAGAACCAAAGAGCTCTCCTAGGGAAAATCCCTGCCTTAATGGGTGCCCAAACCTCATAGGTAGTCTGGAAATAGGTGTAGGATTAAAAAGCATTTCAACATATCCACGTAAATCTTCATTAGAACTGATAAATTAATTTAATCTCTAAAGAATTAAGTAAGCAATTTCACCAAATTAAAAGAAAGCTACTCAATTAGCCATCTATTTTTTATATGTATTTATTAGGCAGATTTTATGTTTGCCCACCATGTCTTCAGGCTCCAGAAAAGCATAAGGCATCATCCCGTTTCCCTGACAGCCTGTGATCTAAGGGAGATGGGGTGCCACCTAAAGGACACAGTTACAGGGTTGAATCCTGTGGCCCAGAATACCTCTTGTGTAGATTGCTAGAGCTCGGAAGGCTCCAGGCAGCAAGCAAGACTTGTGTTTTCAAAGGGTTTTCAAAGTGAGGGATGAACTGAATGGATGGAGGGGAAGTATAGGCACCATCACAGAGGGCTGAACCCCACAAGCAAAGCCCCAGAAGTAGGAGTGAGGGGCTCCAGCAAGGAAAGGGGTGTGACCAGGGGTGTCCAGGAGGAATAGCCATGGCAAGCCTGGTGGGCCATGTGGGATTTTGAAGGCTCGACAGAACACATGGTTAATGACGCATCTCTCTCTGGGAGGGAAAATTACAAGGGATTGCCACTTTCTCGTCCATGCCTTTACATCTTGCCTGATCTGATTTGGTTGTTCGCAATGAACACGTGCTACTTTCACAATCAGAAAGAAAGAGTGGTGTTTTATTTTTCCTTGTTGTGGTAGGAGGACGCTAAACTTAGCACTTGAGTTTGATGGATCAGTAATCAAGGTCACCTGAAAGCATTTTTTTTTTTTTATCCGAGAAGGGCATGGTGGAAACCATCCTTCAGGAAGCAAGGCAAAGAGAGACCTGGGTCAGCGAGGCTGGCTGTGAGGCTTTAGCATTAAGACAGATGGGAGATTAGAAGAACTGGAGCAACACAGGCAAATTTTGAAGAAGGAACTGCTTGTGGGTTTTTTTAAAATATTTTATTTATTTATTTGACAAAGAGAGACACAGTGAGAGAGGGAAGAGAAGCAGTGGGAGTGGGAGAGGGAGACAAAGGCGTCCCACTGAGCGGGGAGCCTGATGTGGGACTCCGATCCCAGGATCCTGGGATCCTGACCTGAACCATCCCTGAGCCGAAGGCAGACACAACCCCTGAGCCACCCAGGCGCCCTGGAACTGGTTATTTTTAAAGACTTTTCAAGACTTTTTAAGATTTTTTTAAGACCAGTTACTCTCAAATACTTAAGAACTGAGATTCGAGAAGAAAACTGGCATGGCCGCAAAAATTGTTAACAGGGAATAAAGGTTTAGATGACTTTAATATTGTTCTTAATCTGTAGCCAACTCTTATAAGGAGCCTAGAGTTCGGGGAAGGATGGTCTAGACAGGTCCTGTTAGCTGACCTACTCCATCTTCTAATCTAGTCTGGTTAGCAGGTATTCTTGACCTTGAACCCCAGTGGGTGAGGGATGACCTGGGAGAACAGAGGGTACTCCTCACGCCACTCCTCGAGGCATCGATATTGAGGCTTCTACTCCTGTGAGAATCAGGTTGTAACGATGCAAGTGGGCTTGGGATGCGCCCACCAAACCAGCCAGCCAGGCATTCCTGGGAACCAAAGTCTGGCCTGAGGACTACGGATGGTCTGAGGGCAGAAGTGTGCTCCAAAGAGGAGTGCAGGCCTGAAAGAAGGAAAGGCAAGAAGGAAAAGCAAAAAAGTTGCAGGAACAGGGAGCGCAGATGAGGCTGCCAGGAACAGATGCCAAAAGATGTCTGTTGTTCACCAACAGCAGAGAAAGGAGCAGAAAGCAGAGAACACTGGGAAACCAGTGGGGTCTAAAATAAGTGGCTAGCCATGTCACCTGAAATGTTTAGGTCATAAAACTTTATGTCTGGGGCTCCTGGGTGGCTCAGTGGATTAAGCCGCTGCCTTCAGCTCAGGTCATGATCTCAGGGTCCTGGGATCGAGCCCCGAATCGGGCTCTCTGCTCAGCGGGGAGCCTGCTTCCCCCTCTCTCTCTGCCTGCCTCTCTGCCTACTTGTGATCTCTCTCTCTGTCAAACAAATAAATAAAATCTTTAAAAAAAAATAAAATTTTATGTCAACAGCTTTAGAAGCCAGTAAAAACACTAAAACACAATGTTAAAACAATTACTGTTTTTGTTTTTGTTTTTCAGAAAATACCTCACCTTCCCCTGCGAATCCTCCCCCCCACCACCCCCCGCCCTGCCACATACATCCAATGGGAGGGGACACAGGGAAGGGACTACCAGGCACCTAGGGCTATGGGGGCTTTTCCTCCTTCTGCTCATGAGCCTTGTGAGATGGGGAAGGGAGGAGAGAATAATACAGGAGGAAGAAGAAAGAAAACAAAATGAATAAGAAATAGAAGAGGGGAGAAATGAGGCCCAGGAGGAAAAAAAATTGCAATGGAAGTACAAAGTGAAGCAAGGAGGAAGGAAGTACAGTTGAAAACACGGGGGTCAGGGGCACTAACCCCCCCACCCCTTACAGTCAGAAATTCACATATAACCTTTGACTCCTCCAAAACTAAACTACTAAGAGCCTACTGTCGACCAGAAGCCTTACTAATAACATAACCAGTCAATTAACACACATTTTGTATGTTATATATATTACATACTATATTCTTACAATAAAGTAAGCTAGAGAAAAGAAAATGTTATTAACAAAGTCATAAAGAAAATATATTTACTGTATTGTGTTGTATTTATCAAAAAATAGCCATGTGTTGTGGGGGGAGCTCTGTCGGTGGAGCGGGCAACTCTTGATCTCAAGGTTGTGAGTTCGAGCCCCACAGTAGGGTTACTCAAAAATTTAAAAATCTTTAAAAAATAGTATCTATGTGTAAATGGACCTGCACAGTTTAGACCTGGGGGCAAGAAGCACATGAGAGGTTTTAAAGAGGAATAAGTGATCATTTTTACCATCTGAACAGCAATACATGCCTTTAAAAAATACAAAATAACAGGGAAAAATTGTCATTCCATCATCCAAAGATAATAACTAGCACCAGACAGTGTCTAAATCTCGAAACTCTTTTTTCAAGCGTAAAGGTTTGGGTTTTTTTTCTTTTCCTATTTTAATTTACATATTTGTGACTATGTTTCTTTTTCTAACTAGACATGATAAGTATTTTCCCACGTTATTGCAAACACACTCACCTACAAAACCTATGAAAAAGCATGATAGTGCTTTGCAGGGCAGTTTCCAGAGCTGGACTCTTTGACCCCCTCTCCCTTCCTGTCTCAGCTCCAGCGCTAGCTTGGGTAAATCCCTCTCTGTGCCTCGTATTTTCTTATCTGAAAAAAGGAAAAAGTAAGGCCCCTGCTTCATAGGGTTGTTACAAAGATTAAATGTGTTGAGACGCCATTGTGTTGGGTGGCTCCGTTGGTTAAGCGGCTGCCTTCGGCTCAGGTCATGATCCCAGCGTCCTGGGATCGAGTCCCACCTCGGGCTCCTTGCACGGCAGGGAGCCTGCTTCTGCCTCTGCCTCTGCCTGCCACTCTGCTGCCTGTGCTCGCTCTCTGGCTCTCTCTCTCTCTGACAAATAAATAAATAAAATCTTTAAAAAAAAAGATTAAATGTGTTAACAAGTGTAAAATACTAAAAATGATATGAGGTAGTAGAAAGCAAACACAAAATATTACTCCCCTCCTGTTCATTTCCCTGTTTCTGGTGGTGTTGTTATAAATAATTCTTCTATCCTTCATTGAACATTCATGTGTGCCCAGGCTTCTCCATTTAGGATTATTTCTTAGTATGACTGCTAACTTAAATTATATGAGTATTCTTAAGGGAAGTGATACATCAGGCCATATTGGCTTTCAAAATGTTTCACCAATTTATTCTCCCAGCAGTATTGTATGAGAGCATGTTGGGGGGGAAATTAAAGCTGTATTGGTAGCTACATGTAGTCTTTAATTCTCTAGAATGGGTTTTAGACTGAGAGTCTGGCCCAATAGATCAAATTGAAAGTGTTTCGCGTCAGGGGCCAAGGAGCAGGCTTTGGATAGTCATCTGTAGCCACCATTCCAGTCAGAATCAGTTAAAGCATGCTTGGCAGCCATTTTGTTTTTATTAATCATGTCCTTGTGAAGGTTAGATGTGTGGGTCAGAAAATCCCTTGAGGCTGACAAAGGACATACTTGCCTTCTCATTTCTCCTAATATACTTTGCAGAGTTCATCCAGGTTTTGTAAACATGAACCTGGACCTGCTCTCAAAGACATTCATTTCTTTTTTTTTTTTTAATTTTAATTTTTTTTAATTTTTTATTAACATATAATGTATTATTAGCCCCAGGGATACAGGTCTGTGAATCGCCAGGTTTACACTTCACGGCACTCACCATAGCACATACCTTCCCCAATGTCCATAACCCAACTACCCTCTCCCTACCCCCCTATGCCTGGCAACCCTCAGTTTGTTTTGTGAGATTAAAAGTCTCTTATGGTTTGTCTCCCTCCCGATCCTATCTTGTTTCATTTATTCCTTTCCTACCCCCCAAACCCCCCACATTGCCTCTCAACTCCCTCATATCAGGGAGATCATATGATAATTGTCTTTCTGATTGACTTATTTCGCTAAGCATAATAATACCCTCTAGTTCCATCCATGTCATCGCGAATGGCAAGATTTCATTTCTTTTGATGGCTGCATAGTATTCCATTGTATATATATACACCACACCTTCTTTATCCATTCATCTGTTGATGGACATCTAGGTTCTTTCCATAGTTTGGCTATTGTGGACATTGCTGCTATAAACATTCGAGTGCATGTGCCCCTTTGGATCACTACGTTTGTATCTTTAGGGTAAAAACCCAGTAGTGCAATTGCTGGGTCGTAGGGTAGCTCTGTTTTCAACTTTTTGAGGAACCTCAATGCTGTTTTCCAGAGCAGTTGCACCAGCTTGCATTCCCACCAACAGTGTAGGAGGGTTCCCCTTTTTCTGCATCCTTGCCAGCATCTGTCATTTCCTGACTTGTTAATTTTAGCCATTCTGACTGGTGTGAGGTGGTATCTCATTGTGGTTTGGATTTGTATTTCCCTGATGCCGAGTGATGTGGAGCACTTTTTCATGTGTCTGTTGGCCATCTGGATGTCTTCTGTGCAGAAATGTCTATTCATGTCCTCTGCCCATTTCTTGATTGGATTATTTGTTCTTTGGGTTTTGAGTTTGATAAGTTCTTTATAGATTTTGGATACTAACCCTTTATCTGATATGTCATTTGCAAATATCTTCTCCCATTCTGTCAGTTGAAAGACATTCATTTCTTAGTAACTCTTTCTGACTCTGCCTATTAGTCTGTCAGTGGCTGGGGTGATAGGTTTTATCTTGTTCTACAGACAGTTGACTTAGTAGGAAACTCACAATGAAGGAAAATGTCCTAGTGAAGAAGAATAGTCTTCTAGTCCAATGCCACATATGGAAGAAAATACTACAAGGTACTATCTCTTAATTAGTCATTATAGGGGTTTGGTTTGATAAACCATTCAAAGTGAAACACAATACTCAGTTAAAGAAAGAGAAATGTATAATAAATCTTCATTTCTAAAAATGGTTCTTTCAAAGTTGAAAATCAAGAGGCATATTAAATTTATTATTAGTTTAATAAATAAAATAAGACAATGGAAAATCTCATTGCACCATGGCTTACATGTGAATGTGAAGTATCATAACTAAAGAGAATGCCCTATTTTTGTAAAAATTAATTATTAAATTCAGAAGAGGATAATGTGCTAAATGAATCTTCGATTTCATAAGTTCTAACATAAGAGTTCTTTTTCCTTAGAAGCAAAAAGTTGAATCTTCACAGTAATGGGATTAATGAATTTTTATTCAGGTATCACTGGGTCTAGGGGTGCCTGGGTGGCTCAGTTGTTAAGCATCTGACTTCAGCTTAGGTCATGATCCTGGGTTCTGGGATTGAGCCCTGCATCAGGGTCCCTGCTCTGCGGAAAGCCTGCTTCTCCCTCTCCCACTCCCCCTGCTTGTGTTCCCTCTCTTGCTTTGTCAAATAAATAAATAAAATCTTTTAAAAAAATTTTAAGAAAGTATCATTGGGTCTAATAGTTGCAAATTTTGAATTGGTGGAATTCAAGTTAATGCTGCATTGATGGTGTCTAAGGATAGAAAAGTGTGAGTTATCTAAGGAAAATAAATATTTGTGAAAGACGTGGAGTGATATTTCAGAATTGGATTGCGCCACTAAGCAAAAAGATGTTTTCTAAAGGTTCAGACAGGGGAGGGGAGAAAACTTCTAGGAATGATAATTTGTAAGAACATGGACTTCCCATATGATGCAAGTGGAAGCCCTCTAACACACAGTGAACACAGTGGTGAGCAAGGTGGACATAGTCACAGACGCTGCAAAACTTAGTCCAGTGTGCAGAGGCAGACTTTGAAACAAGTGATAACACCTGAGAAAGGTATGTGCTGTGAGAGGCGGAGTACAGGTTGCTACTGATACATATCTAATTCTACATCCAGAGGGAGCATGATGGGAATTAGCCTGATGACAAAGACAGAATGTTCCAGGCAGCAGTCATGGCACATTCTAAGCCATGGATGTGAGGGATGTTGGCTTGCCCAAAGAACTGAAAAGTTCTTGGGGGAAGTGGTCAGTTTGACCTCATCATGAAGGACATTATGAGCCACACTATATTTGAAGACATGAGATGCCCCTGAAAAGTTCTGAGCAGCAAAGCGACATCATATTTTGGCATTAGAAAGATCATCTTAAATGCAGAGTGAAGTATAGGTTGGAGGCTGGAAGTTGGTGGCTGTGGTAGTAATATGAGTAGATGCTGAATGGTGGACTGGCCTGATGTAGATGAGTGCTGGAATTTCTAGGAATTATTGACGGGTAGGTGTGCAGGTTGAGAGAACAGTCAAGGATGAATGCCAGGCTTGCTGTTCTCTGAGACAGGGAACCCTGGCCAAAGTGAAGAGTTCAGATTTGAAGATGTTGAGTTTGTAGAACTTCTGAGGTATCCAAATGGGGGTGTCACGTAGGCATGCGGAAATATGAGCCCGAAGTTCTGGAGTTACGCCCTGGAAGCCACAGAGAGTGGGCCTAGGACAGGACTCTAGGGAGCACTGGCATTTCAGGGGCAGGCTGAGTCAGAGGAGCCCTCAGTGGGGACTGAGAAGGAGTAGCCAGAGTCCTTGGAGGAGGATCAGGAACCGGAGCATGAGGGCTTGAAAATCTTTCTAGAAGAAGTGGTTAATGGCATCAAGTACTACCAACAGACAATATGAGGATCAACAACTGCCCATCAGCTTTACTTATCAGGAGGTGGCTGGTGAGTTGGTAAAAGTAGCTTCAGTAGAGGGGTGAAGGCAGAAGGCAGTTTGCAGCTGGTGAAGGGTGGGCAGGAGCGGGGGGGAGGGGTGTGCGGGAGAGCAGATACAGACCCCCGCTATAAAGGTGGAGCCCAGGGAAGTGGGGAAGATAGAAGTTGGGGGCTGTTGAATTCAGAATGGTTTTTGGTTTCGTTGTTTTAAGGAGAGTGCTTAAGACATATTTAACTGTGAGACGGAGGACCTGCTAGACAGGAAATATGAATTATATGAAAAGAAGGAATAAAATACATAGCAGAAGTTTAATTTTTCTTGGGAGTTCCTTATTGCTTTTGCTGAAATTGTGTAGAATCTTTCTCTGAAGAGCTCACAAGAATTGTGCAGTTGTCTTACATTATACAACTGAAAGGAAACAAGGAGGAGAAAGCAGGAGTGGTTCTGGAAGGCAGAGGGAGAGGTTAGGGACCTGTGAGTGAGGGAGGGGCAAAGCCCTGGGCTTACACCAGACTGAAGCTGTGGATGGATTTCAATTCAGAAACCCTCAGGTTTGGAAAGGTTTTTGGACATTAACACATCCAACATTTTTTTTTCCCAATTTCTATTTTTTTCCATTTTGTATATATGTAAGTGTGTGTGTGTGTGTGTGTGTGTGTGTATACACACCACATTTTCCTTATCCATTTGTCTATTAATGGCCACTTAGGCTGCTTCCATATCTTGGCAATTGTAAATAATGCTACAATAAACACAGGGGTGCGTGTATCCTTTCAAATTAGTGTTTTCATTTTCTTTGCGTAAATACCTAGTTGTGGAATTATTGGATCATGTGATATTTCTCTTTTTAATTTTTGGAGGAAGCTCCATAGTGTTTTTCACAATGACCGCCCCAGTTTGCATTCCCACCAACAGTGAGTGAGGGTTCCTTTTTCACCAATCCTCACCCACACTTGTTCTTGTCATTTTGATTTTAGCCATTCTAACTGGTGTAAGGCGATATCTCATTGCAGTTTTGACTTGCATTTCCCTGATGATAGGTGATGTTGAGCAACTTTTCATGTGTGTGTTGGCCATCTGTATGTCTTCTTTGAAAAAACTTCTATTCAGATCCTCTGCCCATTTTTAATTGGATTATTTGATTTTGGGGGGGTATTGAATTGTATCTTTATATATTTTGGGTACCTACCCCTTATGGGATAAGTCATTTGTAAATTTCTTCTCCCATTCAGTAGGTTGTCTTTTTGTTTTGTTGATGGTTTCCTGTTCTGTGCAAAAGGCTTTTTTATTTTGATATAGTCCCAATGGTTTATTTTGCTTTTGTTTCCTTTACCTTAGGAGATGAATCTAGAAAAATGGTGCTATGACCAATGTCAGAGAAATTACTGCCTCTTCTAGGGTTTTTATGGTTTCAGGTCTCACATTTAGGTCTTTAATCCATTTTGAGTTTTGATATACATCTTTGGAGTTCTTTTTCTCTCCAAGTACATAATTCAGTATTATCTCTGGAATGTAATGAATATTACAATATTATAAATACAAATTATATGTGTATTATAGATAATACACATATTTTTCTAAACCATTTACGAATTCCTTGCAGACATCATATCCTTTACCCCTTAAGACTTCAATGTGCATTTCCTAAGAACAAGGCTATTCACTTACATAATCACAGTACAATGATCAAAATCAGATGACATTGACACAAGACTATCATTTAATCAATATACCTTATTCAAATTTCATCAATTGTCCCAATAATATTCTTTAAAGCTATTTTTATCCCAGTCCAGGACCACACATTACACTCAGTTTTCATGTCTCTTTAGTTTCCTTTCATCTGGAACATTTCCTCATCCTTCCTTTATCTCTCATGACATTGATATTTTTGAAGCATGTATTTATTTTGTAGAAGATGTCTTAATTTGAGTTTGTCTCATATTTCCTCATGGTTAGATTCAGGCAATGCATTTTAGGCAGGAATTCCAGGGAGGTGATCCTTGTCTTTCTCAGACATACCTCCCCAAGAGGATTGTCGTATTATTCATAATGTCAACGTTGACCATTTGGTTAGGATCGTGTCTGCCAGATTTCTCCCCCGTAAAATGACTGCTCTCTTCTTTGAGGGTTATCTTATAGGTGATGCTCTGAGACTACATAAATATTCTGTTCCTCCTAAACATTCATTCACCAGGAAGATTCTGGCCTGAATTATAATGATGACGGTTGCAAAATATGATGTTCTAATGCTATCATTTCTTCTCTCTTTATTCGTTCCTGTCACTCTACTACTGTAAGGAAACCTCTTCCCCCTCCATGTGTGTGTGATATATTTACCATCACTATGGACTCACAGGTGCTTTGAGAAATTAATTCTCTCTATCACTTGCTGCCACTCTCTCCCCATCTTCCATCTCCTACTCCTCCCTTTGGGGTTTCCTTTAAATTATCTAAATTGAATGCCTGAGTGGCTCAGTTGGTTAAGGTCATGATCCCAGGGTCCTGGGATCCAGTCCCTCATTGGGCTCTCTGCTGAGCAGGAAGCCTGCTTCTCCCTCTGCCTGCCTTTCCCCTTGATTGTGCTTGCACTCTCTGACAAATAAATAAATAAAATCTTTTTAAAAATTATCTAAATTGCTGTAAAATCTTAGAGAAAACAAATCTGAGCAAAATACATGATACCTGGTTGGCAGAAGATTGGAAGAGTCACTGGCTTTCCTATATTCCACATAACACAAGATCTCTGGTAGGTATTTTGATTAATACTTATATACCACAAAATGAACACTTATGTTTTCATATAAATTTTAGTTTTTTAGGTTAGTCTATCTCTTAGCTTTACAAATTACAGTCAGATAATATTTCCTTGTGCTTGTTAAATACCACACTTCATCATTCAATCGATTTAAACAATTGAAAGTATAAATAATCTGGGGTCATTATACTCTCTTATTAAATTAGCTCAATTGTGGCCAGAGTGTGAAAGCAGTTAGGGAAGCTAATTAACTCTTTCAGGTCCTTGGGGAGCTGTTGAGTGCACTGTAATAGGATAGACTTCACAGAGACCCTGAATCAATTATTATTGAGCAGGACTGGGGTCAGCCCTTTGAGAGTCATATTTCCTATGGGTTTAGATGCAGAGAACTCAGCAGTGTTGAGGTGTATGTGTTTCATTATGTCCTGTATCAGGAAGGATTATAAAATAAGAATAGCTGACACTTTATGAGTGTTTATTATGTGCCAGGTGGACTCCTAAGCATTTTGCACAATTGATCTATTAATTAATTCACTTATTAGAGACACAGAAGAATATCCCCTCACATTTACGGGGTGCCAACACAGTGTGTGAAGTTTCTAGGTACATAATAGTCCCAAGCAGTGTGGTGAGTTCCCCTTTCCCTGTTTGATTTATAACCCTGGTAGAGAGGCACATGTCTGTGATCATCTAGCTGGGAAGTGAAGAATTAGAGCTTGGACTCAGAAGAGAACTCCTGGTGTTTACGAGTCAGACATGGTCCTTTGTCTTCTTTCCCCTGAATTTTTTTCCCCTGAAGTTTTAATTGTGGCCAAATACACATAAAATTTAACATCTTAATAATTTTGAAGTATACAGTTCAGTGATATGAAGGACATTCGTGTTGTGCAACCATCAGCAGTATCCATCTCCAAAACTCTTTCCATCTTGTAAGATGGAAACTTTATATTCATTCAACAAAAACTCCCCATTCCCCATTCTCCTCTCTCCCTCCCCTACCAATCACATTCTACTTTGTGTCTCTATGAATTCAACCACTCTAGGCACCCAACTCTCTTGTCTTCTTGTGATTGACTGACTTCTTTCACTTCGCATAATGTCCTCAGGGTTCATCCATGTTGAAGCAAATGTCATCAGTTCCTTCCTTTCTAGGGCTGAATAATATTTCATTGTATGTATATACCACTGGGGTTGGTTCCACATTTTAGCTACTGTGAACAGCGCTGCTCTGGCCACAGGTCTGCAAATATCTCTTTGAGCCTTGCTTTTCATTCCTTTAGGTATATACTCAGAAGTGGAATTGACAGGTCACATGGCAATTTATTTTTATCTTTTATCTCCTTGGTTAAATTGATTTCTAAGTATTTGATTCTTTTTCATGTTTCTATAAATGGGATTGATTTTTTATGTTAATTTCATATCCTGCAACTTTATCGAATTTGTTTATTAGTTCTAATAGGGCTTTCTATATATAAGATCATGCAATGTGCAACACAGACAATTTAACTTCTTACTTTCCAATTTGAATGTCTTTTTTTTCCCCTCGGTCTTGCATAATTTCTCTGACTAGGACTTCCAGTACTATGTTGAATAGAAGTGGTAAGAGTGAACACTCTTGCCTTCTTCCTAATCTTAAAGGAAAATCTTTCAGCTTTTAATTATTGAGTGTTAATAACTTAATTATTAACAATCCCATTGTTACTTATGGGATTGTCATATGTGGCCTTCATTATGTTGAAATAGTTTCCCTCTAACCCCAGTTTATTGACAATTTTTTATCATGAAAGATGTTGAATTTTGTTAAATGTTCTTTCTGTGTCTATTGAGATAATCATATGATTTCTGTCCTTCATTCTGTTAATGTGGTGCATCAAATTGATTGATGTGCAGACATCAAACCATCCTTGCATCCCAGGGATAAATCCCACTAGGGATAAATCCCACTTGATCATTGTGTATTATCCTTTTAATATATTGTTGAATTTGGTTTTCTAGTATTTTGTGAGAAATTTTGCATCTGTGTTCTTCAGAGATATTGGACTGTAATTTTCTTTTCTTATAGTGCCCTTACCTGGCTTTGGTATGAGGGTAATGCTGGTCTTATAAAATGACTTTGGAAATGTTTCCTCCTATTCAGTTTTCTAGGAGAGTTTGGGAAAGATTGGCATTAATCCTTTAATTAATTAATTAATTAATTTATTTATTTATTTATTTATTTCTGGTTATTTTATTTTATTTTTTATTAACATATAATGAATTATTTGCTTTAGGGGTACAGGTCTGTGAATCATCAGTCTCACACAATTGACAGCACATACCCAATGTCAATAATGTAGCCACCCTATCTCTCCCCTCCCATCCCCCAGCAGCCCTCCATTGTTTCCTGGGATTAAGAGTCTCTTATGGTTTTGTCTCCCTCCCTAGTCCCATCTTATTTCATTTTCTCCCTCCCTACCCCCCACAACCCCCTGCCCTGCCTGTCAAATTCCTCATATTGGAGAGATCATATGATAAATGCCTTTCTCTGATTGATTTATTTCGCTCAGCATAATACCCTCTAGTTCCACCCACATCATAGCAAATGGCAAGACTTCGGTTTTTGATGGCTGCATAGTATTCCATTGTATATGTATATGCCACATCTTCTTTATCCATTCATTTGTTGATGGACATCTAAGTCCTTTCCATAGTTTGGCTATTGTGGACATTGTTGCTATAAAAGTTCGCAGCATCACAATTCCAGACTTCAAACTCTACTACAAAGCTGTAATCATCAAGATAGTATGATACTGGCACAAAAACAGAAACATAGATCAATGGAACAGAATGGAGAGCCCAGAAATGGACCCTCAACTCTATGGCATTAATCCTTTTAATGTTTGGTAGAATTTACTTATGAAGCCCTCTGGTCCTGTCTTTGTAGGAAGTTGTTGATTACTACTTTCATCTCTTCATTCATTATTGGTCCCTTCAGAAATTCTAAGTCTTCATGATTCATTCTCAGTAGGTTGTATGTTTCTATGAATTTTTTCACTTTTTTTACATTACCCAATTTGTTGACATATTTTTAAGTAGTTTTTATGATTTTTTGTATTTATGTGGAACGATTTGCAATGTTTCCTTTTTCCTTTTTAATTTTATTTGAGTTTTCCCTTTAGTTTCCAACTAAAGTTTTGTCAATTTTATTTATATTTTTCAAAAGCCATGTCTTTTGTTGATCTTTTCTATAGTCTCCATTTACTTCTGCTCTAATCTTTATTATTTCCTTCTGCTAAATTGGGACTTAGTTTGTTCTTTCTTTTCTAATTCCTTGAGATGTAAAGTTAGGTATTTTGAGACGTTGCTTTTTGGTAATGTAGCCATTTATCACTATAAACTTTCCTTTTAGAACCACTTTGCCCATCTCATAAGTTTTGTTATGTTGTATTTTTATTTGTCTAAAGATACTTTTTAGTTTTTTGTTTCTTCTTTGATTTATTGGTTGTTCAGGAGTGTGTTTCTCAATCTCTACATATTTATGATTTTTCCAGTTTCCTCCTGTTAATTGATTTCTAGTTTCATACCACTGTGGTTGTAAAAGACAGTACAGGATGATGTACATGCTGGGTTATCCCATTGATTTCAGTCTTTGTAAATTTGTTAAAATTTTTTATTGTGGTCTAGCATATGATCTATTCTGGAGAATGTCCGTGTGCACTTGAGAAGAATGTGTACCAGCTTCTGTTGGATGGAATGTTCTGTCTGTGCCTCTTAGGTCCATTTGGTTATCTTTGAATTGGGTTGTTTGTTTTTTGCTGTTGAATTTAAGGAGCGCTTTATATATTTGGGATGTTAGTACTTTATCAGATTTTGCAACAATTTGTAAATACTGTCTTCCATTCTGTGGGATGCTTTTTACTCTACTGATAGTCTCTTTTAATGCACAAGAGCTTTTCATTTTTATGAACTCCAATTTGTCTATTTTTCCTTTTGTTGCTTGTTCCTTTGGCATGAAAATATCCATTGCCAAATCCAATGTCATGAAGCTTTTGCTGTATGTTTTCTTCTAATAGTTTTATAGTTTTAGCTCTTACATTCAGATCTTGACCCATTTTGGGTTAATTTTAATATTTGGTATTAGCTGAGGGATAGCCCATTCTTTTTATAAAAAACAAACATAATATTTTCTTATTTTCTTACAATTACAATATTATTTTCTTATAATAAATTCTCTCCAGAAACAGCACATATTCATTGTAGAAAAAACTGGAAAGTGGGAGGACTTAGACATAATTTCTCATAATTCTTTGGTGCATATCATTCCAAATCATTATATATATTTAAATATAAAACCTACTGATTAGAAATTTGTTTTTTACTTAATAAAATATTATGGGCAACTTTCATGTCATTAGAAACTCTCCAGCACAATTTTTAATTAATATCTAATAACCTACTGTTTAGAATTTACATTACTTAACAGGTCTGTTGTTAGACATTTAAGCCATTTTGAATTTTTATTATTTAAAAAATTGCTAATTAAAGTATCAGTGTGGCTAAGTATTTGCACATATACTTATATTATTTTCTTAGGATAAATTCCTAAAAATAGAGTTTCTGAGCCCTGGACTATGTCTGCACTAAGAGTTAGGATACTTGTTGGCATGTTGCCCTTCAGAAAAGAACCAGCCAATTTACAATTCCACCAAGCAGTATAAAGGTGTGACTGCTCACCATGTTCTTACTAATCCTAGAAACTAAAACCTTAAGTGACCTGTGTCAACTTGATGAGTAGAAACATTTTTAATTATTTATATTTTCATTTTCATTTTCAATAATTAGCAAAGTTGAACATTTTATGTCATTCATAGTTGAAAAAGAACACAAAGCCCTTTTTGTCATGTATGTTGTCAATGTTTTACAAAATGTATCATTCGCTTTTAATTTTATTTATGGTATTTATAAAAGTATTCCATTTTTTGATAGTCAGAGCTATTATCAATTATCTACTTTCTACCTCCAGTGTCCTTTCTAGAAAGTCTTCCCCATTCTTAGTACATACTAATGTTCATCTTTTTTCCTAGAACCTTTATGTTATTATTTTAATAGTTGATCTAACTGAAATTTATTTTGATCTGTGGTGTTTGAGAGATATATAATTATTTTTTATTTTTTTATCCACTTAGTTTTTCCTTAACGTTGTTCCAACACCATGTGTGATCAAACAAAATGCTTTAATCATTTCCTAGTCTTCTATTTTTGTTCCACTGATTTGCTTATTTAGGCTCAATTGCCATACTTTTAATCACTATAGTGTTATAATATGTTCTACATTCTAGTAGAGAAAAATCTGACCCCTGCCCTCTTTTTAATTGAATATTCTTTATTAGTTATACTTTAGAATTGTTGTCTCAGATTCCCATTCCCCTAAAACTCCCAGTGGGGAGCCAGTTGGAACTGTGTTATGTTTAGAGATCAACTGTATGTCTTTGCAATGTTGAGTTTTCTCATCAAAGAACATGTGTCTCTCTATTTATTCAAATCTTTTTTTGCATCCTCTGGTAAACATCTGTGTTTTTCTTCTTATACATTATTTCAGTTTACTCATTTATAGTTTCAGATACTAGTTATTATTTTACCTCCCTTCCATTCTTTGTATTCTTGCAACAAATTGTACTTGGTTCCATGTTAATCTGTAATTTCCTCTGTATTATATTTTAAAACATAGTCAGGATTTATGTATCTGTATTATAAGATATATTGATAAGCTTTTCTGAGCTACCTTTGACAGATCTTGCTTTTAAAATTAGCTAGTTTCTAGAAATAAATCCAGCAGCTTCCCACTGTCTTCTGTATAAGTGTTTAGAGGGCATTATCCACCAGGAATAGATGTGTTAAAATTCACTATTAAAACATCTGGGCCTGTCATTTTGGGGGGTTGTTTTTGGTAACTTTTTTCCCCACTTACTTCTTGGTTATCAATTTTTTTTTCAAATTTTCTATATAGTCTTGAATCACTTCTTTCAATTTACATTTTTAGTAGGGAAAAATTATCTATTTCCTCAAAAATTTTAAGGTTAGCACAAATCTCTATATAGAAAGTTTTATAATACTAAAATATCTTTTCCATAACCTTGTCTCTTATTTCAGATGTTACATTTTTCTCTTTACTGAACCAATCAGATAGTTGTCTGTTCACTGATCTTTTCAATATACCAGCTTCTGAATTTATTAAATTAGTCTACATAATAAAGATTCTAATTCGTTGAAAAATTCATTCATTCTCTCTGTCTACACTGTTTGTTTTCATTTTCCTAGCTTCTTGGGTTAAATATTTAGTTATTTTTATTCTCTGTTGTTTAACTTTAAAAGCCCATCAGGCTATTCATTTTCCTCTGAGGATGATTTAGGGTGCTTCTCATATTTTCACATGTGGTATTCCCATGTCATTAATTTTTAATGTTCTGTAATTGCAGTTCTGATTTCCTCCCTGACTCAGAAGTTATTTAGAATAAGCCAAGTATGCTTTCTTACAAGGGGAATTGAACTTTTTATCACAATCCCCCTCTTTTCTCTACCAGCGTATTCAGGAAAGAGGAATGGCAGTTTGGGGAAGTTGAGGCAGTGATGAGAGATGGCCAGCACACCTTCTTGCCCGTAGACACTTTCCTTCATCACATACTCCCCTGTGAGCTTCAATGCTAGCCCCCACTGGCAGCAATCTGGGGGGGGGGGTTGTATGAAAACGAAAATAGCTCCTTACCACATCAGGGCTGGCCTCCTCGGTTGCACATCACTTGGATTGTAGTATAGTGAGTGAGAGTGTGTATGTGTGTTTGTGTGAATTAAATACATTTGGAGAAAGTAATTTTTTAAAAATTGCTGGAATTAGATACAAAAGTCACCCAAAATGTCCTATTCCTCTATCCTGGCCATAATGCTGGGCAATCCCACTGTGTGTATTGGAAAACAAATCTTAAAAGAGAAAAATGGTTATCTGTGGTTATCTGTTAAAGTTAAAATTCTTTTTCCAAATCAAACTCCATATTAAAGGGACCAAAGAAGCTTACTGTTTCTAATTATGGTAAAAATTTTCGGCAGAAGATTTGGTTTCATAATACAAGTACTTCCGGAATGGTCTGTCTGCATTTGAGTTTGCTAGTCTGTCTTCTGGTCATGTCCTAGGATAGGTTACCCACATGGGCAGCAACCATGTGCAGACACATGGAGCTCTCTCCCCAGGAGATCTCTCTCATAAATTTCCCAGCTGCTCCACAATTCCTGCGACAGTCTTCCCCGGTCAGTCCGTGAAATTTTCAAGTCACCACACAGTCTGGGCAATTTGAAAATTGGCTTGGGTCCATGAGTTCCCTTTAGCATCCTTGTATCACAATCTATGTTAAAAACAAAAACCAAAAACCAACAGTTTTGCTTCATGCTGACTACCTAAAAAAACAAAACCAAAAAATTGGCCAATTTTGGTTACTCCTCTAGCATTTAGATACTATGCTAGAAGGAACTGTATCATCCAGCGATGATGGAGCAAAATATTTTAGTAGGAGGTGATAAGTTTTTATTTTACTAAACAGTACGAATAGCCAAAAGAATCGGGATCAAGGAAGTACTCACTTCGAGGGGCTTCCAAAGAACCCTACATATATCATTGCAGTTCTAGAACTCAGCCTTTCAGATAGGCAGATATTTTGTTTGAACCCCATAAATGCTTTGGAAGACATCTGTTGCACGGAGCTAAGAGCCTGCATTCTGATACAAGACAGCTCTAGGTTTGCAGTCTGCCCCCTGCTGGCTGCGTGACACCCTGCAGGTCACACACCAGTAGAACCATTGCTAGTGATGACAACCGTGAGACCACCTCATACGTACTGAGCGGTTGCTATGTGAAGACAGGGTTTTATACTCAGTGGTTTATAGTGTTTTCTATTTACGATCTCATTTAATCCTCATGGAAACCTTGTGAGGGAGGTCCTGTCGTCATCATTTTATGAATGAGCCCAAGGAAGAACTTAATTCTTAAAGGACACACAATGAGCCTAGGTCTTGGGACAAGAACCTGGTGATTCTGTCTCCACGTTCTGAGTTTCTGCCACATGTACCTGCCTCCCCGAGCCGCAGTTTCCTTGTCTGTAAGGTCTGCACAACGGTAACGTTTGTAGAGTGTTGGCAGGAGGGTCAGAGATTATGGGGTAAGACATATCCATTCTTCTTGGCACACATCTCTGCGAACAGAGACAACCCCTACTCACTTGATAGAATTACTACAGGTTCGTCAGGGCCAATGAGCAGGGTCACCAGTGACCCCAGCACCTGCTTCGTGGCTATTGGGATGCCCGCCTAGACATATGAACTCTCTAGTCAACATTCTCCTGTTGGTAAGCTTGCTTTCTCCTTCATGAATCTGTGTTTTTAACTTCTTCCTATAAGATTTTCCTGCTTGCAGCTCTAGCTGCCATGGTGGGATTTTTACCCAGGAAATTGTGTGATGTTATCTGACCTGATAGCGTTTATATACATTTTTAAAGACTGTTGCAAAATCAGAAATCTCAATATAAGGCAGCCACATCCAAGGCAGAAGTCTGGTTCAACAGTCCCCGCTTCCATGACAGCCCTTTCATAAACACTAACAACTACCAGAGAGCAGCATGACAAAGCACCAGTCACTACTTAATTGTGCGCCGAAAGGCCAAGATGTGTAAACATTAAAGAGATGCATTTTTTTGCTATTGGAGATACTTTGAGGCCAGACCTACAGAATGCAACAGCTGCGGTCCAGAGCCTTCCCGCACTAAGAGATGTTGGTCTGGAAATTCCAGGCCTGGCCAGACAGCTTCTAGTCCTCAGCGGACCCTGCCAGATGTCACCCAGATGTTCTCTGGCCCCACAGCACCAGCAGGGAATGTATGATCTGTGTCTGGAGTTCCTTCTGCTCCCTGCCCTACGGCCGCGATGGCTCAAAACCACAGGTCATACGAATGGTCCTTGGCTCATCTGTCACACAATTGTTTAAATGCCTACCAGGCTAAAATTTCCATTTCTAAACCAATCTTTTCCCAACATGTGGATCCAGGTCAGAACGCTCTGGGGGGCTTGTTACAAATGCAGATTCCTCTGCCTGACTGTGAGATCATTTGTTTCTCTTGTTAGCATGGAAGCCCTGAAGAGTAGAAACTGGTCTGTTCCCCCAATAGTGTGTGGCGCCTAGTATTAGCTCAATACATATTTGTGGAAAGAATTAATTCCTGGGCCCTATAATCGACCTCCTGAATCAAAATCCTTAGAGGGGCCAAGGAATCTGCATTTTAAAGGCACACCTAAGTGATTTTTATGCACACTAAATTTTAAGAACCCTTGTTCTAAAGTAATTGAGCAAATTCTAAGATAAACAGAAAGATGAAAAGTTTTGGCCCCAGAGGCCCACATACTAGCTGTCTGGCCAGTCATTAAGGTAAAGTCACCAAATTAATATCAACCCTGAGTTAAACTTCTGCCTTCTGCTCACCGTTACCTCCAACAAAGACCCGCCACCTTCAGGCTCTGGGATCCTAAGTGGAGAGAACAAGTACCTTGGGCACAGTGCCCAAGGGTGTCTGGAACCTGCCCCCCTCAAGAGCCACAACCATTGCTTTCTGCCTGAACTTGATTATTTTACGAGCCTGCCCCAAAACTCTGATAGGGAAATGGAACAGACTGTTCATTACTGTTTTCCCCAGCATGCTTGAATGACACTTCTGATCCAGGAAAGTCAGATATTATCGGCAAGGATTTATCTTATCTTAAAAGACTCTGATCTTTCTAAATAGGTTTCCTATCTGTTTGACCTTTCTAGGAAGCTTGGTGTCTTCTGTCTAGTTACAACCAACCTCTTACCAACATTTGATCTTGGGCAGTCACATCCCTTCTCTTGGCCACTTCCTCATTTGAAAAATGAGACAAGTAGACTAGAAACAGGTCTTCAGCCCCTTCCAATTATAATGTACCCTGATCTGTGACTTCTTGGTGACACTTTACTGCCTATGCTTAACAAAACACGCAGGTGTGATTAGACCAGCGAATTGCCGCTCTCAAACTTGTCACCCAAAACTCTCCAAAAGAGAGTGTTTTACTCTCCTTTGGCACATGGAAAACTAGGGAAAATTGGGGATTTGAAAACTGTTTCTGAGAATCCTCTCTCAGCTTCTACATTTACCTAGAAAAATAAATTGGCAATTTTAATGTGCTGAAAGCTTTATGTAAAAGACAACTACAATACCCAAATTTCTTCTGAAATCTGCACATTTTATTTATATCAGCGCTGAAGCAAGGTGTTTGAGCATAGCCTGATCTAGAGACATGGAAAAATCACTGCTTGTGGGCTGCCCCCAAGACCGAGCTGTGAAGTGTAGGGAGAAGTGTAGGGAGTGAATTCCTTGTCCCCACCCCAGCCCCCTGCTTTTCCCTTCCCTCTGTCCCTCCTTCAGAAGCCCCATCTCACCAAAGTTCCCCAGAGGTGGGCTGCTCCCACCCCAGATTGTACCCTTACCACCATATATAAGTTCACTGTCCTTTGTTCCAACCCATCCTAATGACTGATAACTTGTCCCTTCCTGTTGCCAGATAATTGTGGGGTTTTTTTTAAAGACTTTTATTTTATTTATTTGACAGAGAGAGATCACAAGTAGGCAGAGAGGCAGGCAGAGCGAGATGGGGGAAGCAGGCTTGCCGCCGAGCAGAGAGCACGATGCGGGGCTCGATCCCAGGACCCCGGGACCATGACCCGAGTCAGAGGCAGAGGCTTTAATCCACTGCTGCCTTCCTTTGGAAGACAGCTTCACATAAATTAGTGGTTCTTAAGGCATTCAGGCCTAATGTCTGCTTTACATGCCAACCACTTTGCAGTGCCTCCTTTATAAGCGTGGAATGAAAGTTGCAGGAAATAAAACTTACTATATAATGCCCAAATTATTTTTATAAAATGGGTGTTAGGAAAGTAAGTCATAATAAAACAACAAATTTCAGTATGTAAAACTTAGAGGATATAATGAAGTAGTCCAATGCTTGCTCTATACTTAAAGTCACAGGGACAGCCAGGAATGGATTATTGACCTCAAGACTAATACCAGCCCCTCCCCCGACTGCTCCCTAAATGCCAATAGCCTTTCCCATCTGTTATTGTGACAACCTCCTGCCCATAATTTATTTTTCCAAACTGCCTTTTAAAAACCGAGATCGATGACCCTGATGTGAAAAGTTAAGCCAATTTAGCAACCTCAAGAGAGCTATTTTAAAATTTTTTCACCATTGGGGCACCTGGGTGGGTTGAAGCCTCTGCCTTCGGCTCAGGTTATGATCCCAGGGTCCTGGGATGGAGCCCCGCGTTGGGCTCTCTGCTCAGCAGGGAGCCTGCTTCCCTTCCCTCTCTCTCTGCCTGCCTCTCTGCCTACTTGTGATCTCCGTCTGTCAAATAAATAAATAAAATCTTTTAAAAAAAAATTTTTTTTCACTGTTCCAGGCACCATGCAACAAACTCTCTCCTTCCCCTGTTTTCCCCCCCAAAGTCTTGGGAGATGGATGTCATCATACATAACAATCTCAACAATAAAACCTAACAATTATGGGGTGCTTCCCACATGCCGAGCACTTTTAAAATCATTTTGCAGTTATCAACTCACTTAAACCTCATAACTCCATAAGTAATATTATTATCACTGTGTTCCAGGGACAGTAATGAGAGGCACAGAGAAATCAAGTCAGCTGACTAAGATCACACATCTAGCTACATCTCGCTTCTTGTAGAAACCAACTCCTTTGATTATTATAATAGTGGGGTTTTATAATTAGCCTAGAACTATCTGTGTTTTTATTTGAGGAAAGAAACATTTTGGGGAGGAAAGAAAGGATGTTTCTTTTTCCAAAGTCCGTGTATCTAATTGTTTGAAATTTGAGCCCATGTTTTTCTGGCCAACTTCAGGCTTTTAGTACTTAGAATGTAATTCAGTAGCTTTTTTACTTAATATTTTCATTCAATTGTTTCTAATGGATTTCTCTTCTTGGCATGTCTTCTATATGTGAAATTGCAGCTACATTCATTCGAAGATTGGGAATACAAATCTCTTTTCTGCACTGTCCTTTCATTGCCAAGTGTTTTATGCCAAAGCAGGCTTGTTTTTAACCGAGTTAGGGGGATGAACTAAAAAGCAGGTTCTGTGTAGCCTAGAGGGCCCCGTGGCTATTCTAACAGCACCGTGTGCTCACGAGTCCCCTCGATGTGTCAGAAATTACATCCTGCATCTTTCAGGGAGGAACTGCGTTTCTTCCTGGAAACAGTGAACGAGTTGTCTTAACTGATCATTTAGGGTTGACCTTCTACCCTGATGCAGCTGCTTGTAAAGACCACAAAGTAAACTATTTGAAGCAAACCTCTAAAGTATTTATTTTTCCTTTCAGGGGGAAAATGATCCCATCTGATCTTGAAAGAAGGATCCTTGAAGCCAAACAAAAAGTAAGTGTTTGTAGGGAGCTTCATCCAGTCCATAACAAGCTAAGGGTACATATTTCTGATTACGTCCAGTGGACAGCACTCCTTGGTTTGGGGTTTTTTGTTTGTTTGCTTTGGGGGTTTTGTGGGGGGCTGTAATGGGGGGCAGAGGGAGAGGGAGAGAGAATCCCAAACAAGTCCCGCACCCAGTGCAGAGCCCCGTGCGGGGCTGGATCTCACAACCCTGAGATCATGACCTAAGCCAAAAATCAAGAGTCAGACACTTTACCAACTTAGCCACCCAGGTGCTGCCACTTTGGTTTTGTTTTGAAAAGAGGACCCGATTCTCAACCTCCCCACTTTACTGAGAATGTGGGATTTTTGTATCTAGTCATTATTTATTTCTCTGAGTTGTAGCCCCTGCTTTGGCAAGATCTAAGTTGCTGTTTAAATGATACACCCTGTGATAATGCATTTAATAGCATTTAAATGATACACATAGTGATGCTGTAGGAGTTTCTATAGCATTCATCTTTTTATGCGCTGAGAGTTGGCATTAAACAGACATCCATTTGAAAGATCATTTTCACAAGTGGAAGATACCACAATACCAAAGCAGCATGAGTTACCACGGTGTGGTTATTTGAAAGGGGCCAATTTTTCCTGCCTAGGAATATGGTTATGATTGGCTCTCCAAGCATCTTTTTCTCTGGCAAGCAATTTAGAAGTCATAGAAGCAGCAAGTTCTGGAGACCTGTGAAGGATTCCCACAAAGCTCTAGAAAGTAATTTCTATCCCTGGGTGGTTTACAAACTGAGACCTTGTTTGTAGAACTCCCTTAATGTAACTTTTAATGGATAGGACCTACAGTTCCTCGTTCAATGGCAGGCTATGTGCGTTCGATTATTATCAACTTGGGAACAGTTATTTCTTTTCTCTGCCTTTTATTTTTTTTCCTACAAAGTTGCTGTGGCTGATATCAAAGAGGTTACTGCCCATGTTCTCCTCTAGGATTCTGATGGATTCCTGTCTCACGTTGAGGTCTTTTATCCATTCCGAGTTTATCTTTGTGTACGGTATAAGAGAATGGTTGAGTTTCATTCTTCTACATACAGCTGTCCAATTTTCCCAGCACCATTAAAAAAAAATATTTTATTTATTTATTTATTTGACAGAGAGAGAGAGAGATCACGAGTAGGCAGAGAGGCAGGCAGAGAGGGAGGCGGAAGCAGGCTCCCTGCTGAGCAGAAACCCCCCCCCCCTCCATGCGGGGCTCGATCCCAGGACCCTGGGATCATGACCTGAGCCGAAGGCAGAGGCTTTAACCCACTGAGCCACCCAGGCACCCCTTCCCAGCACCGTTTATTGAAGAGATTTTTTTCACTGTATATTTTTTCCTGCTTTGTCGAAGATTATTTGCCCATAGGGTTGAGGGTCCATATCTGGGCTCTCTACTCTGTTCCACTGGTCTGTGTGTCTGTTTTGATGCCAGTACCATGCTGTCTTGTGTACCTACAAAGTGGCAGCAGGAGGTTCCCCGTGTTCCTGTATTCGAACTACTTCCCGGATTGAAAACCACAAGATTAAACCTTTGCTGCCACCTAAAGACAGACTCTGACATCCTGTCACGTCACAGCTCTGTTCATTCTGTTTGAGGCATTCTTCTACTAGCTCTAGCAACTTTCATTTAGCCAGGGCCAGACTGAAGACTACTTAGATAATGGTCATGGCTTATTGTCTAGCCCACATGAACCCTTCCCCCTGAGGCATCCCAAATAAATGATCTCACGGTTTTCCAAAAAGGAATAATGGGCCGGTCGGATTTCCTTCTTCTTATTCTTTTGCCTGCTCACTCTAGGGGACTGTTATGTAAAAGTAAGATTAGAAAGTGAGCAAAAAGGAAGACTAGAAAGTAAACAAAAGGGGGGGAAAGACTATCTACTTGGAATATATAAATGGCTGCAGGCCACCATAAAGCTCCCTCACCTCTGGGTCCAGGGTGGCCTCTCCTGAGAACCAGTGTCTGTTCTCCTAAGGCAACTGGCAGGTTCAACAGAATGGCCTAGAGAACTCAGATCCTGGAGATCTAAAATATCCTCCCAGGCTCTAAAGGGTCAACAATCCTCGTCATGGTTCCAAAACTGGAGATGTTTGTATGACAGAGGGAGAATATCCGCTGTTTTTATCAGCTTAAAAAAAAAATAATCAGGACTCCTTGGTGGCTTAGTTGTTTAAGTGTCTGCCTTCGGTTCAGGTCATGATCTCAGGGTCCTGGGATCGAGTCCAGGGTCCATCGGGCTCCCTGCTCAGCGGGGAGTCTGCTTCTCCCTCTGCCTCTGCCTGCTGTTCCCCTTGCTTGTACGCTCGTGTGCGTGCCCTCTCTCTAACAAATAAACAAAATCTTTTTTAAAAAATTAGAAAAAAAAATCCTCGACACCCTGTTTGTTTGACATTGTTTGGGGCTATCTTGTTTGTCTAGGGATTTGTTCCTTTCCTTGTGAGTGCCACAGCTGGGACCACTGTGTATGGAGCATTTGACCCCCTCTTGGCGATTGCTGATATTTGCAAAAAGTACAAGATCTGGATGCATGTGGATGTGAGTATCCCATAGGGGCAGCCACAGAAACATCCTTGCACGTTTATTCATTTGGGGCTCATGGAATGAAATCTGTTTTCTCTCTCTTTCTCTCTCTCTTCTTTTTTTCCCTTTGGGAGCCTATTTTCAGAAGGGGGATATTTAAGCTTTTGAAGAGTGCAGAGACAAAGTAGCACACAACTCACACAATCCCCAGCACTGACTGGAGGAAGTCAGAGGCTGACCTGCCTTAATGTCCCCAACATGATAATATTCTTATTTTTATGACCAGTACCCAAGCTGAGCATTTAGCTCTTGATTCTTCAGTCCATAACATCCTTGGAGGAATGCAACTACGCACGTCCATACACAACCACACACATGTAGTTTGTACTTCCCTACAAGAATGATCCAAGAGGTAAAGAAAAGAGTTGCACTTACATAGGAAGCCCGGGGGGTGTGGGGGAGGCACTGAAACTCAAGTCAGGTATTTGTATATTTGGAGAGGAAAGCAGACATGAGAGCTTGCTTACTAGGAAGTATGGGCCACCAGATATCCAGTTTCTTAGCTGAGCCAGCTAAGAAGATAAATTATATTTGAAATGTTTTTGACTCCAGACCTAGTCACACTGAAATGAAGATGTGCCCACCAAAACATTTTCAAATTAAAAAAAAAATTGTCAAGATTTAGAAGGACAAATAGAAGCAATTTAAGCTTAGACCAGTATGACTCAAAGTGTGGTTCAAAGACCAGCTGTTATCTGCAGACTGCTTGTTACTAATCCACTATTACTCCGCAAGGCTGAACCAGGAAGATTTCCGTGATCCCCCAGTGTTCCCCTGCATAGTGGTTACCAGTCTTCTTTTCCTCCCCTGATTCACAGTGTGAGTTGTTCTTCTATGATCTTCCTTTTGCAGGCAGCTTGGGGTGGGGGATTACTGATGTCCCGGAAGCACAAATGGAAACTGAGCGGCGTGGAGAGGTACACCCACTTTTCTTGTTAACAATGTAAAGTGTGAAAGCTAAATGTGAAAAGCAAGTTTCATACAATTTCCAAGCACTCTTGGAACACATGTGAGCCCACTGTCTGCAGTGTTGGTGTGCCTTGACCTGTGTGGTCGTAGACCCATGAATATGATGTGTAAATAACAGAAAGACATCCAATCCTCTATCCAGTGGCCCAGACAGAATGTTTCTCAAATAGAGATTCCTACCTGGAGTCCGTGGCTGGCCAGAGGACTCAGGAATGAACCTCCTACAATCTCTGAACCAACAACCAAAATTATTTAAAACCTGTTGGCAGGTGATAGTTTCCTAGGGAGAAGATCTATCCTAAAAGGATCACTTCCGCTGCTACAAGTAAACCAACAAATAACTTTGCACCGTATAATTTTATCAGCATTGAAAGCATAGGTTTGGGGTTTGTATGGCCAGTGAAAAGCAAAACATACTTGTGAGAGCATCATTTCATGGTTTCATTCCCATGATAATTTCCTTTTTTTTTAATGTAGCTTTGATAGATGCCACAAAGCAGCTTCACCCCCCCCCCCCCCCCCCCCCCCGCGCCGAGACTAAGCAGTAGATTGTTGAGAAAAGCTACTAAACCTAAAAGAGGTGAAGAGGTGATATTTAATTAATGTAAAACATATTCAGGTCTCAAGAGAAAAGGGGAAAAAAATGATAGAATGCAAAATCAGCCTTGGGCTTTGCTGACCGTGCACAGAGGAAGCTCGGCGTCCCCCAGTTCTCCCATGGCATCCTGGCAGGTCAACAGCGGAGGTGAGCTCTGACCCTCTAGGCAACTAACTGAGAAAGGCTGAGCTTGTCCGAGAGGCTGCCAAGGGCCCACCATGCCCTGCCAAGTAGCCAGATGCTGCCCAGGAAGAGTTTCCCACTGGATCTGCCGCTAGACATCTTGGCACAGTTTCTGCTCTGGGATGAGGCGGGAGGCCGATGGAGTGTGGGAGCACCTGTCGGCACAGATGCCACGCGGCCAGCCCGGGATGGATGCGCAGGGCAGGCTCCGCGATGCCCAGACCCACTCACACGCAGAGAACCCGACGGGGTGGGGGTCACCGAGGCAGCGTCAGGGGCACACTGCCTTGCTCGGGAAGACTCGAGAGACCACCTGAGGCCCAAGTCAGCAGGGCAGCTGTCCCTGAGTCAGCTGGCTGGGGTCAGCCACTGGCAGGGAGCACCCCCGTGTCCTGATGGCAGGTCCCCATTTAGCAATGGGAGGCTGAAGGCAGGCAGAGCCCCAGCCAGCCTGAGCCAGTCTTGGCCTCTGCCTCTTGTCCTCTGGGGCTTCTCCCTTGCCCAATTCCTTTTTGCCATGAAGATCTCTATGAAAGCAGACACTTAAGGAGAAGGCAATGCACTACACAGGGAGAGACGATGGGAGGGGAAAAAAAGAACAGCTTGGAAGGTACTTGCTCAGATGATCAGAGCAAAACCGAGTTCTCGTGCTCTTGAGAGCTGGCCTGTCCACAGTACTTTCTCTTCTTCAGTTTCTTTCTGACTGGCACAAAAAGTAAGCGTCTATTATTGTACCTTTAATGCCACCTAGGACTCTGAGTGCTGAAAGCCCTGGCGCACCCTCCACCAGAGATGACTTAAAAGCTCACTAAATTACCCACCCTGAGCCCTGGAAAAATAAACACCCACACACTTTTGAACTAAAGACTATTATTTCGGAGCAAAGCTTCGAACATTCACCATGGAACACAGAGTCTCCTCCAATTGCCGCAGTTCTGAAACCGTATTGTAACCGGCTCCACAAAGTCGAAGAGCCAAAGATGAAGTCCCTGAAAATGAGGGACTGCCACCTACGTGCCCGAGACCGTCCGTCTTGCTGACTTATTGGCAAAAGGCACACCGTCTTTGCTGAATATGGTTGTAGAGCCAGTGGAAACCCCTGGGCATAAGGACATGGGCATTAGTTTAGGGACAGAAATTTGCCTCCCTTGGGGGTACCCAGTTTCCCAAGGATTCACTCTAAAGGGGAGGAAGCTGGTGGTCAATTCTTGTCCCCAGATCAGGAGGTGCTCCCGTGCCCAGACAGTTATCCTCTTAACAGAATGGCACAAGTAACCAGAGCCTACCCGGCATTCCCTGCAAGTACCTACCAAATTCTTAGTAATGGCTTTCTTCCTTGCTAATGCTGTCAAATCTTCTAGAGACAGCATAGCCGAGAGGGTGTGTCAAGGGCCCTAACACTCCCAAGTATGCTTCTGTGCACTGCCAACTGTCTCCTTTAATCCCTTCCCACAGCAGGCTGCAGCTTGCCTGCAGGGTCCCCCTGTGGTCGCCCCCTCCGAAGGCTTTCTGGCCCAGCTGAAGGTCCTGGAACAACTCCAGCCTTATTATCAATCACTGTCCTCACTCCTGCCCCAAGAGCCAGGGGTTTAGAAATTCAGTTCAGGAGAGATGAACAGCAGCAGGCCCAGTGAGGGCACAGAGACGACTGTGGTGTGAAGCCCGTTTTCAGAGGGCTCGGAATCTAATAGGGAAGAGTGACAGCCAATGATGGCTTCAGCTTCAAGGCAGAGGAAGTAAAGGCTCAGAGACAGACAAGTGGCTGATTGGCAAGCACAGAGAAAGGGATGATTCCTGCTAAACAGGGTCATTCAAGGAAGCCTTTGCACAGGGGTGGGCACTGGTGCTGCCTCAGATGGAAGTGGAAGATGGACACTCAAGGCGAAGAGCAAGGGCACGGAGGTCTGGAAGGGTCCTTGGAGGAAGTCCAGATAAATCTGGAGGGAGCCTGTGGGACTCACGGCTGTGACTAGGAAGCTCTTGGAGGTGTCCCCAAGTGTTGCGCAGGGAGTCTCGGTGGAAGGCCTGCCCACGGGGCCAAGAAGGATCCACATAAATCCCTGAGCTGAGGGCCCCTGCTGTAGGAGCCACTATTTTGCTTGGACAGCATTCTGTATCTCAGCTTGGGAGTGGGGAATGAAAGCCCTTGTCATAGCAGCCATGGGGGGGTGGGGTATGACTTGTATACGGTCTCACCTGCCCTTTGGAGAAACAGCTCTGGATTCAGAGGAGATGGAGGCCAGGGACGCAGTAGAAGCCACTGAGCTCTTGAGAATGTCCAGGTGAGGGGTAACGGTGGTGGGAGAAGCTAAGGGTACAAACCGGGTGGTAGAGGCCGGAAGGGCAATGAATGGAGGGACCCAGCAGTGTGGCTTACCCAGGCAACAGGACGAACCGTCACAGGGACCTGCTCATCTACAGGACCACGTATAATTCAAAGAACTGGTGCTTCTGTTGACCTCCCCTGCTTCTGAAACTTTCTGTTTGTTTATATAAATAAGTCACCCTCTAGTTACACGAAGAGCCTTATATATTACAGAATGCTTTGACACTCTGTATATAATACTTCTTTTTTACTTATTTTCTAATACTTTAAGAAATTCCAGGGACTTTCCATCTTTTTTTTTTAGATTTTATTTATTTTTTTGATGCACAGAGAGAGATCACAAGTAGGCAGAGAGACAGGCAGAGAGAGAGAGGGAAGCAGGCTCCCTGCTGAGCAGAGAGCCCGACGCGGAACTCGATCCCAGGACCCTGTGACCATGACCCGAGCCAAAGGCAGAGGCTTAACCCACTGAGCCACACAGGCACCCGAGACTTTACATCTTGACAGACTTTACAGACTTCTATAATATGTTGAAAAGTATGGGGGACCTTTTTTTGTAGATATCTTTGACCCAGCTACCATTAGTTTGCTGTACTCTCTGAAACATCTTCCTCCAAAATTCTAAGCACCAAGTACTACAGAATAAAGCACTTTATACAGAGTTTAAAAAAAAAAAAGGAGCTGGAACTGAAAGGAGAGATGTCGGGGAGCAAGAAGAAGAAAATGCTACTTAAATGCTGAGATGTTGAGAGCTGGATGTGTGGGAGGAAGACAGTGTGAGGCCCTGAGGCATAGAGCACATGAGAAAGAACAGATCTGGAAGGATGAGGGGCAAGTTAATGAGTTTGTGTGGGGTCTGCTAAGTTTGAGGGGCAAATGAGGGCACAAGGACACGTCTTAAGACAGCCCTCAGGGAGTCAGTTTTCTCTAACTTACAGTAAATCAAAGAAGCCACGTGACTGAACCTCACAGCCAAACACTTTGAAATGAACCTGGGGCTGTTTTTCATAAATTGCCAACATTTCTCAAACAAACTAAGGGCATGTCACTGAATCACTCCGTGCAGATTTTTGCTGCATTTATGAGGCAGCCCCTCTGCGAGAGAGGCAGGACAGGGAACTCAGTGAAGGTAGTTGTGAGGCTCGGCAGCATCTACTCTAGAAAGACAAGTTGGCCACTGCCAACTTTGTTGAAACAAACACCTCCAGTCAGAGAAATTTTCTTCCCCATCAGGTGTCACTGCTGAAGAAGCTGAGTTTCGTCAGGATTAGGCATGAAGCTGTGGAATATTCTAGAAGCAGTGTATATGCGCTCAATGGCACAAAGTGTGTAAATGATAGAATTGGAATCAGTAGTAGGAGCCAACCTTATTTAATGCTTACTGTGTATCAGAAGATGAGCTGGCCTATTCACTGATTCAGATGAGATCCCCAGGCCAGTAAGCGTTCTCCGACTGGCCAGCTGATGCCCACCATTCATCAGACAGAAGAATTGGATTGTTCCCAACTTCTCATTTCTTCCCAAGGTTCTTGCACCTTGCGTGCAGGGAGCAGGTGAGCCCAAGTCTGTTGTTCAGCTAGAGGACAGGCAGTGACCCACAGCCCTTTGGAGACAGCTGCCCTGGGTTGCTCTACTTTCCCTCTTCTTGTGCATCTGTTTATACCAAGGTCACATTCATGATTCTCCTCCCCAAGGATCTCTTAGGCTCTCAGAAGACATGCACAGGGGTTCATCTGGCCTGATAAATACATTAAGTGAGCAATGGGAACTCACTCATTGAGAGGACACTTGCTTTCCCTGGGAGCTGGAGGGGGAGCTGGTTGGAGCAGTTCAGGGGGAGCGAGGGAGAGAAGATGAATGAAGTTGAAGAAGTCTGAAGAGAAAGTAACACTTGATCACTGATCTTAACAATAAGTAAGATTAACTTAACAATAAGTAAGATTTATCCAAGTGAAGCAAAGGGAGATGACATTCCAGGAAGAGAAAATAGCATTAAGAGACCCAGCAGCATAAAAATAGCATTTTCTGAGAATAAAAAATAATCTGGTGGGATGAAAATGGTGTCATGAAAAATGAAAATGGGCATGGGATAGAGCGAGGACACAAGACTGAACATATGGCCTGTACTCCCCCCTGATGGCATCATCACCATCATCTCAATATTATTATCACAACTACTACTACTACAAGAATCTGACACAGAATTATAGTTTAGACTTTCAAATAGCATAAATCCTTGACCATCTTTATTGACAGGAGGTCTGATGTCCTCAGACATCAGACCTCAGAGAGAGGTCCCATCTCTACCGATGGGAGAGCATCATGCTTCTCAAGTGTGCTGGGATAAAATAGTTTGGAAACTGCTATCGAAGCCATAGCATATCCCACCTGTGGTCTAGAAGGACGTCTCTAGGTCAGAGAAGAGATGGAAATGGGATGAACTAGAAGCTATTATGAAAGGACAGATATGAAAAATGTAATTCATTTGAAGAGGGAGAAGGAGAAGATGGGTGAGAAGAACAAAATTAAGCAGTGAAATGAGCCATCACTCTGAGCCCCAGGCCACTATGGTAGTGCCTCCAGGAACTACAGAGGCATGCGAGGATAGCCCCTTCACCTGCATGGTGCCCTCCTCCTTGGCCGCCAAATGCAGGACGTGGGAGTGGATGACCCCAGTCACTCAAAGGGACTCTCAGACCATATGGAGGCCGGCCCCCAAATTCCTCCATGGGAGCTAAGGGAGGGAGCCCATGAAGAGGCCCACACTTGCTTACTCTCTCTGTAGATGAAAAAAGGTTGTAGATTTAAGAGTCCATATCTTGTTTGGTAAATTTAGTGTGAGAAATAGTGGTAAGAACCTCGAAGCTCTGTTGTCCTGGCACAGGACCTTGTAGTCTGAGCCAGTCATAGGTGCCACCCTCTTAAATCACTTTCTTTCCTTTAGGGCCAACTCTGTGACATGGAACCCCCACAAGATGATGGGCGTCCCTTTGCAGTGCTCAGCTCTCCTGGTTAGAGAAGAGGTATGTCTTTCCTGATTCATGGCCCAGTCCATCAGCGGAGTTTGGTAGAGTAAATGTGTGTAGTTACAGAATCCAAACACAGGATAATTCACAAGCTAGAACAGTGAGCCATATCCAAAAAGGGGGAATTGTTCATGAGGACAATTATGAAGTCCTATTCTTATTTCTATGTATAGGATGGTTCTATATTGAGTCAAGACAGGCATGTTTCATACATGGCTAAATTGTACTGTGTGTGTTTGTGCGTGTGTCAGGCTTACTTTATTTAGCATAATGTTTGCAAGGTTCATTTATGTCATAGCACGAACCCAAATTTCATTCTTTGTGGCTGAACAATATTCCATTGTGTGAATATACCATAGTTTGTTTATCCATTCATCCTTCAGTGGACATTTGGGTTAATTCTGCTTTTTGGCTGTTATGAATAGAGCTACTCTGAGTGTTTGTGGACAATTATTTGTTTGACTCTCTGTTTTCAAATGATGGACCTGTTTTCAATGGAGGAATGGAGCTGCTGAATCATATGGTAATTCTGTATTTCCCTTACTGAAGAACTGCCAAAGTGGCTGAACCATTTTACTTTCCCACCAGCATGCATGAGAGTTCCAACTTACTCTACATCCTTGCCAACACTTCTAAGAAAATAGGGCTAAATTTAACTCTTAAATTTAGGTCTTTGAACCATTTGAGTTAATGTTTGTGTATGGTGTGAGGTATGAGTTTGCATGCGGATACTCCATTCTCCCACTACCATTTACTGAAGAGACAACTCTTTCTCCATTGAATGGTCTTGGCACCCTTGTTGAAAATCAATCAGCCATAGATATATGGGTTTAGCTACATTGTACTTGTGAAAAGGGCATAGAACGTGTTAGGTGGTACTCAGCAAGGTCAACCATGAGTCAAGAGAAACTTAGCATTCATAAAATATTAATGAGTTAAAAAAAAGTGGAGTGTCAGGATGAGGAAGGTTGTCGTCTCCCACCATCCTCTGGATAAAGCATGCCTCGAGTGGTTGCTTAGGTCAAGGCCAGATTGCTTATGGGATCCCATCAAGCTAGGGTTCCAACAGTGGAAAACAATTGGTGAACATGTGAGAGGGATTGACTGAAATAACTAAGGATGTTTAAATTTAAAAAGAAAAAGAAACTTGAAGGGCTGGAGGATGATAGCCTTCACAGTTTAAATGACTTGCGAGGGGAAGAGATTCATTTTTTCCTTGCAGCTTTGGGGAAGTGAGTCAGTAGCACTGGGTTTGATTTGGTGGCCCAATCAGAATATGCCATGACTTTAGGTCTGACTTCCAGTCAATCAAAGGAAAGCTCTTCTAAAAATTAAGCTTCCCCAAAGGCAATGAATGCTTTCCATTGGAATAAATTCACTGCCAGGAGAAGTGATTGGAGATTGGACAGCCAATTATTAGTAAGAGGATAGAAAAGATTCCCTCATTGAGAGGGAATAAAATAAGCTCTAAGATCCCTTCCAAATCCAAGAGTTATGATGCTCTGACAGCATGTCCTTTATTGAGATATAAGAAATAATGCTGCTGTCCAGGGCTGTATTAAGTATCCTGTGATAAGAGTTCAGGGTTTAAAAGAACTTGGAATATTTTAGATTAAAGAGTGAAAAGGAAGTTTTGTTACCTCAGGGCATATCAGAGCCTTTAATGTGCTGATATATATATTGAAACTATCCTTGAAGAAGGGATTTATGATGTTGAGTTTCCTAAATTTATTTGACCCTGGGACTTTCTTTTATATCAACTATTTGACAGCACAGCAATTATTAGGGTACTTAAAATCGTTGGCCACATAATGGTCTATAACTTTTTGATGGGTTGGAATCAGAGTATTGTCTTATCAGGGCCCTTTATGTGAAAAACATGACTTTCATTTATCCTTTTGTACAGTGAGACTGGTGCTGGCCAGCCTTTGGGAGGTCCTGTGTTTTGAGTTGCTTTTCCTATCCCAGGTCTGCTCTATCCACCATCCCAGACCCTGGAGTGATCTCCCTTACGACTGTGGCACCTTTTTGTGAGCTACATTGCATGCCAAGCTTCTGTGACCACAAAATGAAACAGAAGCACCTATTGCAATATTCAATCTTATTGGTCTTCGAGTGAATTTTCTTTTTCAAATCCATTGTCATTCTATGGCTCTATTACAATTATTTAATTTCCCTCACTCTCAATGAATTCCACTGCAAATGAAGCCCAAACTATAGGGTCAAGCCCAGCTTCACTGCCTACCATCTGGTCTTTCAGGACTCAGTTAAATTGTAGTTGCAATACATTATGTTTTCATTGGGTACTTTTTTTTTTTTTTAAGAATTCTCACTTCTAACTTCAACTAGGTGATCATGTTTTAGTCTTCTCTTGTCATGAGTCACAAGGGGAAAAAAACAACAACAAATGCCAAAGCTTTTGTAAAATCACAGTTATACTGTAGATAATGAAAGAGTTGAAGGCTTCCTGTGGTTCGTGACAAATGGAAACTTGGTGGGGTTTCTGGTGAGGAGACTGACAATGCAGTTTTAGTCAGAGCGCATGATTCATTCACTGTTCCTTGGAATAGTTCAGTCATTTTGCCACCCATTTTCCATACTAAGCTTCTGGTGCTGGGACAAATTAATGCTCATTGGCAGTGAAACATCCCACTCTAACCACCCCAAGCAACTGAGTATAAAAATGCAGTAGTAACCACTCTTGAAAGGGGACTATGGCAGTTGAAAGATTGGGTACTTAAGACATCTCAGGATAACAATGTCTTTATTGTTTTAGATTTCAGCACATAACAATAACAATAAACTATCTCAAAAGCTATGACTTCCAAAGAGGACTCAAGCCCTAATAGCCAAATGATAAAGTCCTTGAACTAAGTACGGATGAAACACTAAATGAATCTATTAGTATTTTACGGAACCAAAGGGATTTTAAAGTATTTTAATTACAACAAAACCAAAACAGCAGGATGTTCCCTCAAAGAATGAACATTATACTCTGATCATGATTGTTACTTTTTTTTAAAAGATTTTATTTATTTATTTGACAAACAGAGATTACAAGTAGGCGGAGAGGCAGGCAGAGAGAGAGGGGGAAGCAGACTCCCCATGGAGCAGAGAGCCCGATGTGGGGCTCCATCCCAGGACCCTGGGATCATGACCTGAGCTGAAGGCAGAGGCTTTAAACCACTGAGCCACCCAGGTGCCCCTGATTATGATTGTTTCTAAAGAAACAAGCATTCTCTCAAATGGAGGGTTAGAGCATATATGCCCTGTTGTTAACCTGTAGTTACATTTGACCCTGAGCCATTTATCCCACAGAACTGACCTATCACAACAGCTCATCCTGTCCGGATAATGGTCCCATTTTATTTTTCACCTGTTGAGAGAGAGAGAGAGAGAGAGCACATGCGTGAACACACGAGCACACAAACAGTGGTAGGAGGGGCAGAAAGGAGAATCTTTAGCAGGCTCCCTGCAGATCCTGACGTGGGGCTCAATTTCACGACCCTGAGATCATGACCTGAGCTGAAATCAAGAGTCACTCAATCAGTTGAGCCAAGGTTCCTATTGGCCCCATTTCAAACACTTGATTCTTCCTGCTTTCTTCCTCCAGGAAATTAGGTGTCCCTTTAAAAAAAATTTTTCCTTAATAATTTTCATCACAATGTAAATATAACAGAGTACTCGATCAAGTCAGGAGGTTTTCCTAAGTCTTCTCTTCTCTTCCAGGGATTGATGCAGAGTTGCAACCAGATGCATGCCTCCTACCTCTTCCAGCAAGACAAACACTACGACCTGTCCTACGACACTGGGGACAAGGCCCTACAGTGCGGACGCCACGTCGATGTTTTCAAATTATGGCTAATGTGGAGGGCAAAGGTAAGCACATGTCGACCGTCCGAGTGTTGGCTAAAGACAGAAACTGTATCTGGTGACCCTTATTATGAGGTTAAAAATGGATTTCCAAATTGAAAATTATCCAGGATTAAGCTTCTTTAATCCCATATCTAGATATCTGCCTTCCGCACGGGCAAGGACAGAAGCCAAATTGCTTCCCATGCTCACTCATCTAGACAACAAAGCCAGGTTGCTTTCTACGGCAGAACATCTGGATTCTTAAGAGGCGTTTTGTTGTTGTTGTGATGTTGCTGTTGTCGTCTCCAACTCTGGGCTTTTACCCAGTGATGGATCCCTTGGGGAGTTGATGCCCTCTTTTTGTTTGGAGGACAGAATCCACCACGATTGCTTACTTTTGACATTTCAAGGGACATCGTCTATCATCTCTCTAAAAACAAAACAAAACAAAAAAAACCTAGAACTACCCTAGTGACCTCCTTTTGTAAGGTTTCTCTGTTTACCCCAGAATTTAACCACACTTGATCACTCCTGTCAGAAACAGAAACTCTGTAAGCCGCCTTCAAAGAGGATACCTGCATGCTGAAATGTAAGCAGACTGGAAAGGTCAAAGAGTTTTCTTTCTCATTTGGACCAGATTCCTAATTTCGTTGTCACAAATCACTGACTTCCCACCTGGTTTCATTTACCTCCCACAGGAGGCAATGGCCAGAGCCAGCTGGACATGCCAGAGACACACAGTTAGAAAACACAACCGCTCAAAGACTCCACAAGGGAGGCTTGACAAAGGCAACAAGAAAGGGCAAGGTTAGAGGGAGGCTGGTACACCCGGACGCACTCTGTATTTGAGGGAGGGGCCACGGATTGGGCTGGATGCTTTCTCAGTAGCCCATACAAACGGGGGGCCCTCCCATCCCAGAGGACGCACAGATAACTTGGTCAGCATGCGTGTGACCTGCCAGGTTGAGGCCACAGATTGCGTCTGTGTAAGGAACCACGTCTACAGCAGAATGTTCCCTATGTTTTGGTTTGTAAGACATTTCAAAGTCAACGGAAAGCCTTGAGCAGGGAGAGAGGCAGATAGCTAACAGGAAACAGAGGGGGTTTGGGAGTGAAATCATTCAGTTAGCAACTATCTTACGGAAGGTTCTTTAGAGCTATTCGGGGAAAAGGCGGTTTAACCAGAAAGATGGTCTCGCTGAATGCAGAAAAGATTCTCAGAGGGTTTCTGGGGATGGCTGGGCTTGCATATTCTTGAGACGAGCCTCCATAAGTCTTTGCCCTACCTGAATTTCCTCTATGTGGTGCTAAGTATGGAGTTGTTGAACTGGAAAAGACGGTAGGATGGGCAGGGGCCCCCTCCTCTCTTGAAAGATGAAAGCCTGACAAGGACATTTACTGGGTCCCAAGATGAGACTTAGAATGTCTCCTTTGGCAATAATAAGTAAATCGGGAACAGGAATTATTGGCATCCTCTCCAACTGTTTGCAAATGAGTAGTTTTTTCATTTCCTTGATTGGTGGGAATCAAAAGGAATGATCATGGACATGAGCTAGGTAGTTGAGGAAAGCTTGATCTCTAAATATTGCTCAGGATCATCCTTTTTGCCCCCCTTGCCTGCGGCGTTTCTATTAAGAGGATGATCATTAGCTGTATTTACCCAAAAGTGTTCCTCTCACGCTTCATCAGTTCCTGCTGCTCCTTTCTCAGCTGAAGCCTCTCACCAGCATGGGGCAGTCGTTGGCTGTAAGAGAAATAATGTGGAGGCCATCAGGTGTGAAGGAAACAACAGGAACGACTGAAGCCTGAAATAAGGGCGGAGCAGCTCAGCTCTAACGCGCCAAAATAAAGGCATCAGAAGAGGGAATAAAAAAAGAGAAAAAAGGAACTATTTCAGCAGCCGCATAATTTATCCGTAAACTAGGGATGCATATTCCTTTAATGCCTCATGCCAAACCTTAAGCATCTAGACATTTCTATTTCTTTTTCGACTTAAAGCTGCATGTTTTGCAATACAAAGTGGTAATAATGATAAAAGCCCTAAACTCCAGTCCTACAATCCAGAGGAGCGGGGAGGGCCATCGGGCTCTTGTGAGAGCTCTCCGGTGCTGCCAGCCAGGGAAGAAGTCAGCCTGCCTGCAGAAGAACAGAGAAAGTGTTGACCGTGACATGCTGTCTTGTATCCCTTCGGGCATAAGAAAATGATCTTGCAAAAACAATACTCAGGAGGAGGCAGCATTAAGCAGTAAACCCTCTATTATCGGAGATGCCTGGAGACTGCGGTATTCAAGTGAATCCCTAGTTCCACATTTTCTCCTCGGCAGTACAAACCACAGAAAAACTAGTAACCTGACTATAAATAATCCTTAATCTGTTAATGACTGATGGAGCTAAATGTACTGACCACAGCCATCCCATTAAGTCCAAAAGAACTTGGTGAAAGCAAATGTATGAAAGAAAAAAAAAAAAACAAAAAAAAACCCAGCTTCTTGATGTGAATGCCGGCAGGCTTTCCAGACAGTAATACCATATGTAAGCCTGTCATGAGCAAAGGTCCTGTGCCTGCCCTCAGCTCTGTTCTTAATCAGGAGATCTTTCGTTTTGTCTGTATTTTATTAGAGAATGCTAAATAAGCATTGATTATTTTCCAGATTTCACAGATTACCCCAGTGGTTAAAACTCAGTGTAGATAGAAAAAAAAAAAAAAAAGAATGAACAAATGAAAGAAAGAAGGAAAGAGGAGAGAGAGAGAAAGGAAAGAAAGAGGAAGAAAGAAAGGAAGGAAGGGAGGGAGGGAGGGAGAGGGAGAAGAAGGAGGGGGAAGAATGCACCTTGAGCAGTTAAAGGATGGGGAGCCCATTCCTAGTTTGAGAGCCAAGCGTGATTTATTAAGAGGTCGCCTCAGAGATGGGTCTAGAACAGGATAGGTAGAATACATAGGATTTCAACCAGCGGAGCTACGTTATTAACACAATTAACCTGATGTCAATACAGATGGTTCCTCAGAGCATACTGTGTAAAAACACTGCCCCAGGGATTAAAAGGAGACTCCCATCCATTCATCCACTCATTCAACAAATATACATTGAGCACCTAGTGTATGCCAGCCCTGCTGGTAGGAGGGAAACACCTTGTGGAGTGTGCATTTCGGCCAGGTCAATCTAAACCAATCCTAAGTGTGTGGACAAAGAGGGAGGAAATAAAGTCATCCTTCTCCTGCGGCTCCTTCAGCGTAACCTGGATGCTGGAATTCAGACTTCCACTTAGACGTGCCCCTCAGAGCCCTCAAGCTTCCTTCATAGCAACCCAGATCATGGCGATACCATGCCTGATGGAGTTTTCCAGGGGCTGTCGTCATTCTCAGAGTAACACCTGTGTGGCATATGACAAGTACTCAGCAAGTATTTGAAGGACGAGTACATTTTGGAGAAGCTCCTAAAAGCCTTCAAAACCCTGAAAATAAGACATGGGTCTTATTCCCATAAATATCCAACATGAAGAGAGTCCAGGCTCCTAAGAGTACATGATAGTTTCCTGTGCACTTCGACTTGTACCTCTTTAGTTTACAACTAAGGGGATGGCCAGGTTACTCCTGATCCTCTCAAGTGAAGTCCCAGACTAGCAAAGACTACAGGAACCCCACCCCCACCCCCAGCCTGTGATAATCCCCCTGCCTTTGCAATACAACCAAACTCCTTTTTCAGAGCATTTGTTTTACATTACCATGTCCCTGTGTGGGAAGGATGTCACACAGGCACCACCCTTCCCATGTGACCAGTAAGATTAACCAAGGTCATATGGCGCTGGAGACGGTCAGAGTCCTACTGGTTCCAGCCATATCTTGGATCAGGTACATGCAAGTTTAAAGCCAACCCTGGACTGGCCCAAAGGGTCCAGTTTGGAGAGCAATGAACTTCACTCCTTCCTACCTAGGGTCCATCCCCAGCGTACCCAAACAGCAAGGTCAGTCCGAAACAACCCCAAATCCTTGGCACCACAAAGTCATAGAGTACATGATGTAGGTTCTGGCCCAAGTGTTCAGGCATCAATCAGGGTCCTTTCTTGGGGTAATTAGGAACCAGTCAGACTCTTTGACCAATCAACAAGGGCAGCAATCTCGGTAGAAATAATTCCTGAACCCATCAGATTTTTTAAGGCTTCAGATGTTAGAGCACTGGCTATGCTGCCTCTCCCTTTTAGCTGAGAGGACGTGACCATCAGAAGGAGTGTGGGCCCATCTTACGGCCATTACAGCTACTCCCTCCAGTTTCCATGTTGGATTAATCACTGGTTGATTAATCTGAGTGTTCCTGGGATGAGCATTAGCTGTTTGTCTAAGCTTTCCATTAGTGCTCCCCAAATGCTGAAGGAGTTAGAAGGAAAGCCGTTTTGAAAAGTCATTCCCTGGAGTGTCCCGAGGTCCATCAAACAGTTCCAGTCCACAGCTCTAGTGTTGTTTTCCCAAGTCCAAGTCCTGGGCTTCTAGTGCCGGGAACTGAAAGACCGCCCTGATAATGTTCCCCTGTTACGAACATATGAGTCATTTATCTCCAGAGGAGAAATCTAATGAGCTTTTTGCAGAATGACAGGCTAACAAAGCATCTGTGTGCCCCTTAAGCTTCATACATCCATTTGTTCAACAAATATTCATTGAGTACCTAGCCTATTTGTTCTATAATGCGGGTACGTTGGTGAACAAAAGTGGGATCCGGAAATGGTACCTTTTCATGATGGGCAGGGGCTAAAGAGGCCTGCGGAGGGCTCTCTGATGATGCTGCTTCTCCGCAGGAAGAGAACAGCCCAGCCTCCTGTCATTAATGACTTCCATAATTACCCCTCACAATGGCAGAGGCAAATTTTCCCCTCGAGTAATCAAAATAATTGCCTAGAGAATGGGGGCTTGGGAAGAAAAGGAATCCTCTGTAGGGAGCTGTGATGACATGAAAGGAACAAAAACACCTGAGGTGAGAGCATCAAGGGAGAAATAATCACCAGAAAAGCCTCGGAAGCACAGTCTTGGGCGAGGAAAGTGTGGGGCAGAGCTGAGGCGGAAGTGGCAGAGAAAGCCTCAGTCTCCAGAGAGATCAGTCCCACAGGGAGCCCACCCACCTTCCTCAGGCTGCCTGATAAGCTTTATTCTTCTCTCACTCAGGGCACCACTGGGTTTGAAGCACATATTGATAAGTGCTTGGAGTTGGCAGAGTATTTGTACAATATCATAAAGAACCGAGAAGGATACGAAATGGTGTTTGACGGAAAGGTACGTATTCTGATATCTATGGTCCCAGAAAGTTTAGTCAGTTCTAGTACTTATCACTGATTTTTTTTTTATGTCAATCATGTACTGTCCAGGTAAGTGGGGCCATTACAAAGGAGAAGCTGGGCTGATGGGTCGTTGTTCTAAGATGGAGTAAAAAACTCAAACTCGCAAAACAGTAACTCTGTATAGTGTGATGAAAGTCAGGCACTCCAAAATGATTATGGGGTTTAAAACAGGAATTCTATTGGGAAGCTGCAGAATAGATTTGAAATGCCCTTGGGATTTTCTAAATTGCCACGATGGGCCTAGTGTGAATCTAACTTTCTTCCTTGTAGCCTCAGCACACAAATGTCTGCTTCTGGTACGTGCCACCAAGTTTGCGTGTCCTGGAAGACAATGAAGAGAGAATGAGCCGCCTCTCAAAGGTAAGTGATACAGGCTCTTCTGGTTCAGACCTTGGTGCGTCCACTGGGCCTCTCACATGCATGGCGTCTCTCTGCCGTGCATATATCTTTAGGAGAAACCCAACCTTGACCTTGGTACACAAGCGCGCTCCCCTTCCTGGGTCCTACAGAACCAAGCCATTCAGAGTTGGTATATCTAGAATTTTGACTACTCTGTTTGCTTCTTTTCTTCTTCTTTTTTTTAAGATTTTATTTGTTTATTTGACAAAGAGAGAGAGATCACAAGTAGGCAGAGAGGCAGGCAGAGAGACGGGGGAAGCAGGCTCCCCGCTGAGCAGAGACCCTGATGCAGGGCTCGATCCCTGAAATCAGGACCCAAGCTGAAGGCAGAGGCTCAACCCACTGAGCCACCCAGACACCCCAGCTTCTTTTCTTCTGAGAGCAAGTTTATGCTATCTTAAAATAAGACATCAGGTGACAGCTTTACTTCCGTTAACAATGCAATAAGAACCCTTGGTGAAGTTGGCTGACCTTGCAGCAAAACCGTTAGAAGCACAGAAGAGATTTCAGGAGACGGCAATGGTTAGATATCGGAGCCACTGCTGACCCTCTTGAGATGCTAAGGTCAAGGCCACCCTGTGGAGTCTTTAGAGCTATGGTGAACCCCAGAAGGGACCGGGGCAGGAACAATACTAACAGCCACCGTGTAGAGCGCACACCATGTCCCAGGATCAAACCCTCCTCAAGAGGAAACCGACGTATGGTTAAGGTGTTTCAGTCAAGTTTCCGAATTAGAATAATGGTTTGCAATCCTGACCACACACTAGAGTCAGCCTGAAGTTTTATAGAAAACACCGATGACCAGGTCTTAACCCTGAGAATTTATTTAATCCAGTTGGTTTTGGACGGGCTTGGGAATGGTTCTAAAAGTTCTCCAGGTGATCCCAAGGTGCAGCCCAGCCTCAGAGCCACTGACCTAGAGGAATGCATGGAAGAAAGCTTCTAGAACGGGGATCTATTGGTGCATGTGTCTGGGTAGAAGGGGTCATGGTCATGTCTGAAGTGTTAGTGAAGTTGGCTCATTTGCTCATTCCCAGAAATCAAGCCCAAGAGGTGGGAAGGAGGCAGGGTGAGGGTCCCATTGAAGAAAATGATAGGGAGGCAACAAGGGGCCTGTTGTCATTTGAGAGGAAAGAATTAATATTTTTTCCTGAGGTTTTAGGATGTGGCTTCTCCATAGTATGTATCATCTTACCCATAACTAATTTTGTTTAACAAGTTAGTTAAAAATTAGATGTTTCCATTCTTACTGGCTCTACCTCTTTTATGAACCCACTGACCAGACAGAGTCCATGGAATAATCTTGCCAATTTCAATTGTTGAATCAATTCATTATTGCTGGGCTGAGAGATGGGGCAAGATGGGAAAACAGAACAGAAAGCAAGGCTTCCCATCAATTTCTGTGCAACTCTGAATTCCCCCCATTTTAATATAGCTCTCTTCAGATGCCTCTCAGGTTTTAGTAAATCACATAAACTGTGATGGAAATGGAGATAATTCCTTGGGGAGAGCCATGAGAATATTATTCAATTATTTTTATACAGTTAGTAATTTAAATTTGAAAGTCTGGGGATTGCAAAGTTAGTTCTATTAATTTTTTCCTCTTCTCGGATTCCATTTTCAAGATAGAGAATTCAGCAAGTCAGAGTTGGAATTCACAGTAGAATCACATAAAATATCAGGGTTAACTTTTGTATATTTATATCAGTAATTTTTCAGAGTCACAGAAAAGCTTCTTCTTAAGTACAAAGCCCTTAAAGTGTAATGTCTAGGGACCAGTAAATCTTCACAGGTGCATGCACACGTGCGCGCGCGCGCGCGCACACACACACACACACACATGCACACAATCCCAGAGGGAAAACAGTGGAGGTAAAATAAAACAGATCATCTGCTCTATCCAGGATGGTATCAATAGCCACATGTAGCATCAATAAGTTATTGATTTAAATTTATTTCAACTTTTGAATTTAATTCCAATTCAATTTTGAAAATACTCAAAATTCAATTTTCAATGTTTAAATTCAACCAGAAATTCACTTCTTCAGTTACACTGGCTGCATTTCAAGGGCTCAACTTGTGATCTGTGGCTGTTGTGGCAGATCGTGGAGCTACAGTACATCTCCATCACCACATGAAGCTCTCTTGGCCAGCACTGATGCAGACCCAGAATGGGAGGAAAGATGGAGCTTTCTGTGCGGCTTGTGGCTAAGGAGAATTAAGTTAAATTCTGGACCCTCCAAGGAGAATTACTCTTTGTGCCCTTTTGTCTTGGTACATGGCTTAGCATACAGTAAGACACTCAAAAACGTTTGCTGAGCTAAAGTAACATTTACATAATCCAGAACAGGGAGCAGGAACAACATATAGGAAACCTACTAGTGGATCATAGGCCTTTCCCCAGAGCGCTTGCTGACATGGGGACAGGTATCTAGGGAACGGGAGGTTATTATGCAACACGCAGAGTCAACAACTTCATGAGGGAGGCTGAGAATCGTGGTGTAGTATTTCTTGCTGCCTGGTCAGGACTGTGAATGTGCGGGTGGCCCATCGTCACTGAGGCACAGTGGACACAGAAGGCCTAGGGTGCCACATGACCACATGCCTTAGACACAGGCAGGACCAGGAGGTGGAGTCCATGCAGGCATTCACCAGACAAGAATCCTGGTTCTTCATCATCACCTTCACCTTGCGCTTTATTCCATGGTATTTGATCATTACCCTATGTATCTCATCCCAGCACCTACCAGTCCTGTAATGGTTGATGGGCTTCCAAGAGGTCAACAGGGGACTGAAAAGTACATTGGTAGGGAACTAGATTGGCCTCATATTTAAGGTGATACTCTTCCAAAGTCTACATTGTTAAATGTAACGAGGAATTTAATTGGTGAAATTTCAAAGTGTTAGGATTCCTATTTGTGGTTATCCTGCTTTTCATTTTTCCAGAAATTTCATTCATGGTTCCAAGATTTTGAAACAAAAATGTTTTGTGATACACAGTGAAAAAATACATTTCTGTGACTCCATGACTTTAACCTGAGATCTTTTGGGAGAAAAAAAAAAGTGGATTCAAATTATGGGATAGTTCTCTGGTTATTGTTTTCTAAGGGATTGAAAAATCTAATGACACAAGGGAGAAAATGACACCCTAAAAGTCATAAGGCAGCCCCAAGAGCTTCTGCTGAAGTCTTTAGTGAAATCTTCAACATGGAGCCTCTCTTTCCTGACTATCTTTATTCAACAAATCCAAGAACGAGATCAAAAGACAACATCTAGAAATAAGAGAAAATGCTATAGACTCATCAGAAGAGTCAGACTCTTACTTTCCTTCTGTACTTGCAATTAGTGATTATGCAATGAAGTAGATGTTCCATGTTCCTGCTAATTTTAGTTCATCTACATTTTCTGGAAGCAGCCAAAAGTCATATGTATTTAGACAGCTGTGCTTTCTCCAAGCCAGCTAGCTTCAGCACCTGGAAGGATTCGATCTGACTTTATACCAAAACCTGTTTGGGATGATGACTGTTACTATTTAAATTTTTGACCTTTGATTTGATTTGATTTATCTGAAAAGTTAGAGATGATTGTCTTTAATAATAAATACCATTTCTATGTGGTTTTGCTTGGATTGCCCATGAAAATGAAATCAGAGTTTGATTCACTGAGTATTTTTGTTTTTAATCATTTCTAAAGAACAAGCATGATTTATTACACAAATAAAAATTAAGGAATAGTTATGTGATTCTACCTGAAATTCCTACAGACACATGGATTTGGAATTCCTTTTCTATGTATGTATTTACATTTCAATTAAGGAATAGGACAAGGAAATAGTCTATAAACAGATGCTATGGGTAAGGATCATGTGTTTACCACTTAAAAGAGAAAAGACGCTACTGGACTAGGGGTGTCAGGAAAGGCTTCGTGGTGGTTGTAGATCTGTGGGGGAGTCTTGGGGTATGTGTAGGATGTGACATGGGAGAGAAGGGGGACTCGGGGCCAAGACAACATGTGTGACACAGTAGGACTGAGAACAAGTGTGAAGGGAGAAAAATATACGTGGCACATTCAAGGGATTTTGACTGTACGTCTTGTCAGAGTTGAAGATTGATTTTAGTGAGCACTGGAAGATGAGTCCCCAGAGTTGGGGGACAAAATACCTTGGCGCTGAGCTCAAGAGTTTGAACTTCATCTCCTACACAGTCGTCAGAGAACTACTGACGCTGTAATCATTCCAGCATACATGGGATAAAATCTCGCCTGTGATCCTCGTCTGTAATGTTAAGTCTTTGTGGGCTCTGCTTTTGGCCTCAGCTGGTTTCCATCATGACTAAGGAATGTATTTCAAAAAAATCTTATAAACTGAGATAATGCAAAAGGAGAATGAAAAGAAACTGGGAGGCTTTAGGGTCTCAAGAAAGAAAAGTGCTTTAAGGCCTCAAAAGTCTTATTTTCAGACATCACTGGAGATTGAGGCTTATCTCTTGGTAAACATTCTCTGAGCTATGTTCTATTTCCAGTGTTTTTACATCTACTGAGGAAAAAACTAAAAAGGGCTCCCCGAAAATATTGTATTGCTAAACCATTTAGCCTTGGAACCAATACCCAATCCTTCCCATTCTCCCAAATCCATAACTACAAGTTGTTAAAATAAAAAACTCAACTGAGTATGTTTTAAAGATCTAATTGGCATTAGGCAGCATCCCATCTAGGAAGTAGATGGGAGATCCAAGGGGCTATAGAAAGGGAGAGGTTTTTAAAGACAGGACAAGGAAGTCACAAACAGAAAAGAGAATTATTTTGGGTGAGCTCGTCTTTCTTTGGGGAAAGGGTCTTATGAGGTGATTACCTCATGTCTCTTTGGGGGAGGAGGAGGGGCCATGGGTCTAAGTACCATATTGGTGCTGACCAGAGGATTCCTGACTGACCAGTTAAGAGTATATTCCTGGGGGAAGTTGAACGTGCAGTTGGGTTAGGTATAAAGCCCAGGGTTGGTGATGTGGCCTAGCGTGACTCCATTGGGTTCTGCAGTTTTCTTTTCACAAGGTCAAGGATGAGGGGGCAAGCACCTGAGAGCCTATCATTTATCATTCATCTTATGACCGTCAAGAATTTGGATGTATTAAATTGTCCTAGTGCTCTGATACAGAAAAAAAAAAACGAAAAACAAAACCTTGGGGACAGTTCTTTTTTTTTTTTTAATTTTTATTTTTTTATAAACAAATTTTTATCCCCAGGGGTACATGTCTGTGAATCGCCAGGTTTACACACTTCACAGCACTAACCAGTTCTTTTAATGGAAACAAATATGAGTTTGGTTGTTTAGTTAAAAACTAAAAATGCTACTTGATATCGGGTTCTTTTACTAGAGAAAGAGTCCCAGGGATCACCATGTGGCTCTGGTCTTTCCCACAGGTGGCCCCAGTGATTAAAGCCAGAATGATGGAGTATGGGACCACAATGGTCAGCTACCAGCCCTTGGGAGACAAGGTCAATTTCTTCCGCATGGTCATCTCAAACCCTGCAGCAACCCACCAAGACATTGACTTCCTGATTGAAGAAATAGAACGCCTTGGACAAGATTTATAATAACATATCTCACTAAGCTGTTTCAATTCTCTAGGTAGACAATTAAGTTGTCACAAACTGTGTGAATGTATTTGTAGTTTGTTCCAAAGTAAATCTATTTCTATATTGTGGTGTCAAAGTAGAGTACAGTTTAAAAATCCAAAAGACATTGCTCCTTTTAAAAATCCTTTCCTAAGTTTAGAATACCTCTCTAAAAATTAGTGACAAAAGGCTGTGTTCTAATCAATAATGAAAAGCTTAAAATTGTTATAACTACTTCCCTTACTTTTAATATAGTATGCAAATCAAGCTTTATTTTCACTTCAGAGTAGTAGGATTGAATAGTGCCAAATTGCCCCTGAATCCTAAAAGGTTCTTTGGGGTGCAGTCCAAAGGAAAAAGTACATATAAAATGTATGTTGACAATAAAAACTCTTGCCTTTTTCATAGTATTAGAAAAAAATTTCTAATTTACCTATAGCAACATTTCAAATGTATTTAAATACATATAATTTTACAAAAGGAAAATATATATATTAAAAAGAAATCCTATTTTGTAACATATAGATTTTTATTTTATATGGGTTATACAAACTGCAGGGGCAGATATAAAAACTAAGCCAGATTTTTTTTTCTCTTTCTTTTAATGGAGGCACAATAAAACACTGAGTAAAGTTATTTTGAAACATAGGCCCACAAAATTCTTAAAAGGTATAATGCCTTCTTTCTATTCGTGTGAGGGCTTACCATATCTCCAAAGTTAGTATTACAAAACAAACACAAAAGAATATTGTAGGTTCTCTAAAATGACTGACCAGATCGACAAAATGATTCTCTTCTCAGTTGAGTTTTCTGCCCAGTTGACCCTGAGCAGACCCACTCAGTAAGCATGAAAAGCAAAGCTTCAACTTAGACTAAAACTAGGGTAATTGTTTGGACTCTGCTTTCCAGTTCAGCTTTTTTGAACAGAAGGTGAATGCCTGTTCTTGAGGTATCTTCCCAAACTGTATTTTTTTAATTAGGTCATTTGGATTAATTAGGGAAAATAAAAATAAAACCTAATCAGCCTGAACAAAAAGAAATGACGCACACTCCAGAAGGTGGCGAGCCCAGAAAATTAAACTCGGCCTTGAGAGAAGAGATCTCTGTGTGAGAACAATGAAGTCATCCTGGGCACCATATTGTCACTGTCCAGGAAGGAGTCATTTACCTCCTGGGTAATTGCTTATTCTCATTCCCTCCCCTCTCCTACCCACAAAAGTTCTCTCCTGCTGGGCTCCCAGTCACTGGAATCCCAAATAATTAATTTCTATCCCATGGATGGTTATTTTCCTCTCATGAAGTGGTCTCCTCACCTAAAATTTTGAGACAGCATCCTAGGGCCTTCTTTTATCTGCCACTCGTCAAGATCCAAAGTGACCAGAATATACAGAGATAGTAAGATCCTTAGAATTCAGGATAATATTTTAAAGCATTCTTCTTCCCCTGAAAACCTGATGGAGAGACCCAAGCTAACAAGAGCTCCCATAGATATTTGTGGGACCACAGTTTGTCGGGTTCCAAGTACTAGTGAGATGACTACCGACTCATCTATGTGGACTGCAGGTAGCAACTTAAAACATTCATTCTTTCTATATGTACCTTAGAAAGACTACAGGTATAAAAGAGAAGAAAGAAAGAAATGGCCTATAATATAACCACAAGATCCAACCATCTGGAATCTGCATGAGCTTGCCCCTACATTCTTTCTCCCAAATTATATCCAAAAACACTAACACTTGAAAGGAATGTAGGTTTGGGTCCTTCCTGTCTAGGAAGAAAATGGGTTCCCTATGATGATTAGGAGAAAACTTTTATCTGTGCCCCAGAATTTCATGAAGGAATAGCCTCCCATTCTAGGTTATGTCTCATGGCCAAGCATCCCTTTCCTTTATAGAAATGGGACATTGAGACTAAGCACATAGTTGCCCATCTATCTGGAGCTTCAGGCCAAAAGGTCCTACCTCAGAGGCAGAGACACTAACTGTCAAATCCACTGTCCTGCTTGGAGAAGACCGTGAAGCCCAGGGCCCTGACATAGATAGACGCCTCTCAACTTTAGGATGCTATACCTTGCAGTACAGATCCTCTAGGAGAAGCTGCTGCTTTTTAACTTGACAGTATGATGGAATTTAAAAGGAGAAGCATTTGCACCTGTGTATGAAATTCCAGCAAAATAAATTTTACAAATAGGTTGTTTTCCCCCCTCCCTGCCCCTTCCAGATCCTTCCCCAAGTTGGCTGGGAGTCTTGCTCAATTCTATGCAGTGAAATCCCTGCCAACCACAACCCAGCAAGGGAGGTAAATAAAAGCCTAATAGGTCCCAGAAGTGTAATAAAATATACTTTAAAGTTGGTCTGTAATCTACTTGGAAGAGAGAGAGGGAGGGAGGTGGTTGTGAACACTAGCTCAAATTCCCAGTGCCAAAGACCTTTATGTGGGACCATCCTTTCCAAATTTTAGAAAAGTCTAGGGTTAGCTTAATCAGTTTTGGCATGGCTATTTTCATTTATTCAGCAATATTGTGTTTATTATTTTTAAATACTTGAAAAAAAGGTGTGGTATGTCTTTATCTGAGATGCAAAAACAGTATTGACTTTGTGTACTGTCACAAGGCTGCAAAGAAAGCAAAGGAAATCAATCGTGTGTATAAATTGTGTTGCCTTCCTTATATTGATAATACTGTCTTGTCACCTCAGATTGGGGTTGTGCACTTTAGCTCTGAACTGTACAGTGTTGCAAATCAACTGTGTTGCTGTAAAAGCTTGTACAATATATTATTGACATATCTTTTTCTGTGTGGTAGCTGTATCGATATTATGAGAACAACACCTGCATCTGTTCTGTGCGCGCTCTCTCCCTCTCTCTGCTAAACTGTATGCCCTCCACATCTGCTCTAATAGAGAACATGCCCTCGGCTAAGCTTCCTACTGAGAAATCTCCTTTGAGAACAGTGTGATTGTACAAAAATGCAAGGGGAACGCCGTTCATCTCTGAGAATAGAGGAGACCCATATGGAGTGTCACAAACCACCCAAATTGCAGGTATCGTCCTCACTGGGGTTTGGAGTAGGAGCCACTCCTCAGGACATGGATGTTTTGGTGTAAATAGAGTAGGGTGTAAATATAGCAGCAGGACAGGGAATCAAGGACCCTCACAGTGGGTATCATCTTGCACGTGCTCTCCTGTTTTCAGATGCTACGTACAAACACTGTGTATTTATTAGTTTTGTGCTCCAAAATACTGTTCCCAATTGGTGTTTCTGAAAGACATTGACATCTTCCCCAACATTACGCCATTTACTAAAGACAGAAAAAAATAAAACATATAAACATGTGGAAACCTGTTCTTCTTACCAAATATAAACTTGTGTCTGATCAAAGTATTTTATCTGTGTTGTCTCTCTAAACCCAAATAAATGTGTAAATGTGGTCACGTCTCGGGCTCTGCTTGCTTATTTCTGACTTTGCCTTGTTGTGGAGCTCATTTTTAACAAGTTTCCTGAATACAAGGCCCTTGCCTTTCACAGAGCTCTGAGTGTCTTTGGGTCTTTGTTGGGAAAAAAGAGCTCTTACTTCTGCCATCACTCTTACTGTCACTTTTGAAGGATATTATTTTACCGCCCCCCCCCCCGGCCGTTTCAATCCCTGAAGCAGATCCAGTCCTTTTTTTAGAAAACATTTTATTAGGAAAATTTCATATACTAATAAAAGTAGAGAAAATAGTAAAACAAATTCTTATGAAGTTTTCACCTAGCTTCAACATTTACTGATTCAGAGACTGAACATCTTTTCACCTATTCCCCCACCCTACGTCCTCCCTAACACCAAATTATTTATTTTATTTTATTTTTTAAAAAGATTTTATTTATTTGACAGACAGAGATCACAAGTAGGCAGAGAGAGAGAGAGAGAGAGAGGAGGAAGCAGGCTCCCCGCCGAGCAGAGAGCCCGATGCGGGGCTCGATCCCAGGACCCTGGGATCATGACCTGAACCGAAGGCAGAGGCTTTAACCCACTGAGCCACTCAGGCGCCCCGTCCAAATTATTTTTATATGAATCTGTACAAGGTAAGGGCTCCTAAAAACAAAAAAAACAAAAAAAGTCCTCAATACGATGATCACAATTAAAACTATAATAACGTCACAACAGTAGCAAATATTCAGTTGATGTTCCCATTTTCCTGGGTCTCAAATCTATAGCAAAACCTATAGTCTATGGCCTGTGGCCCGGGAAAGCCAGAGAGGCCCACACAGCTTTCAGGAGAGCTGGGACACGGATGATTCAGGCCCACGATCCAGTGCTATATATACATGGGCTATGTGTAGTTTCTTGTATATTACTGGTTATTTCTGCACCTCTGTGGGTTCTGAATCTTGGCGGTATCGTGTTCAGGGGCTTTTCTCCAGTGCTCTTGGGGCTAAAGAGGGGCTGGCAGGTTAAACACTAGAAAACAATGGGAATCTAACTGGTGGAATATATCCTAATGTGCCTTATCAGGTCCAGGCTGCCCCAGTGGGCTCAAGATGCCCTTAAAGGTTTTAGTCTAAAGTAAACAGGTACTACTTCAGGCAGACACAGGACTGGGGGAGGACACAATAAGAAGGGGGAGACAAGGTTTCTAGATAATTTCAATATTGCTTATAGGAGAACCAAGACAACAGCTAAGGAGACAACATTTTATGCATTACTGCCTTTGTTCACATTATTCCCTCATCCTGAGAAGGATCTCCAATTCCTCCTTGCCCTAGGAAGCAGAATCTCATGGAAAGTATTACAATAGTAGACTTCTTCATGAGGTTTTGGTAGGGGTTAAATAAAATGTATGTATAGCATTCAGCATAGTGCTTTGCATCCAAAAAGCTTTCAACACTCTTGTCCTTGTACTGATGCTGGTAATTATATAAGACTTCTACAAGTCAGCTTTGTCACCCTCTGAATTCCCCAACTACTTGCTCTTCATCAGTAGTGTTCACGGGCACTCGTCTAACACATTCAGGCTGGAAATACCATCTTTTGTAGTTTATTCTGTTTGACCAATGTAGATTGTAAGCAGAGTCTATTTCTCATCCTTCTACATTATCACCCCTCTCTTTGTCCTCCCCTCCAGCAACACACATACCCCTAACAAAATTGTGCAGTCTCCACTAGTGTCCCACAAGTAGAAGGCACACCATCCATACCATCACTGGATCTTCCCCTGGTGTGTGGTGTGATTCTAAACAAGACAACATCCTCAGCTGAGAAAAGGGGGAGTGGGGGTGTACTTGATCTCCAAGGAAGAATGTAGGTGGTTTAAGATTACAGGTTTAGGGGTACCTGGGTGGCTCAGTGGGTTAAAGCCTCTGCCTTTGGCTCAGGTCATGATCCCAGGGTCCTGGGATCGAGCACCGTATCGGGCTCTCTGCTCAGTAGGGAGCCTGCTTCCCCCTCTCTCTCTGCCTGCTGCTCTGCCTACTTGTGATCTCTCTGTGTCAAATAAATAAATAAAATCTTAAAAATTACAAGTTTATATGCTGAATGGGAGAAGATATTTTCAGCTGATATATCTGATAAAGGGTGGACATCCAAAATATATAAAGAACTTATACAACCCAACACCAAGAAAATCAAATAATCTGATTAAAAATGGGCAGAGGACCTGAACAGATAATTTTCCGAAGAAGACATACAGATGGCCAACAGGCATTTGAAAAGGTGCTCATTTTCTCTCATCATCTAGGAAATACAAATAAACCATAAAAACCAAAAAACCACAATGAGATACCATATTACATGCATAAAAATAGCTAGAATGAAAAAGAGAAGACAAGTTTGGCGAAGATGTGAAGAAAGAGGAACCCTTGTGCACTGTAGGTGTGACCGTAAACTGGTGCAGCCTCTGTGGACAACAGTATGGACGTTCCTCAAAATATTTTATTGTAAAGATTTTATTTATTTATTTATTTATTTATTTATTTATTTATTTGATAAGGATGAGAGAACACAAGCAGGAGGGCACCAGAGGAGAGGGAGAAACAGACTCCCAACTGAGCAGAAACCCCGAAGAGGGACTCCATCCCAGAACTCTGAGATCATGACCTGAGCCAGAGGCAAATGCTTAATGGAATGAGCCACCCAGGTTCCCCAAAATATTTTTTAAAAAAAGAAATACCATATGATACAGTAATTCCACTGATGGGTATTTGCCAAAGGAAACAAACACTAATTTGAAAGGATACATGCCCCTCTATGTTTATAGCAGCATTGTTTACAACAGCCAAGGTACGGAAACAACCCAAGTGTCCATCAAGAGATGAATAGATAAAGATGTGGTATTTAGATAGATATAGATGTGATATATATATTAGGCAAAGATACACACACACACACACACACACACACAATGGAATACTACTCAGCCATAAAACAGTATGAGATCTTGTCATTTGCAACAACATGGTTGGACCTAGAGAGTATTATGTTAAAAGAAATATGTCAGACAAGGGACGCCTGGGTTGCTCAGTTGGTTAAGCGGCTGCCTTCGGTTCAGGTCATGATTCCAGCGTCCTGGGATCGAGTCCCACATCGGGCTCCTTGCTCAGCAGGGAGCCTGTTTCTCCCTCTGCCTCTGCCTGCCACTCTGCCTGTGCTCACTCTCTCTCTCTCTCTCTCTGACAAATAAATAAATAAAAAATCTTTTAAAAAAAGAAACATGTCAGACAAATATTATATGAGAAAGACAAATACCATATGACTTTACTTATATGTGGAATCTAAAAGAAAAAAAAAACAAATGAATAAACACAAATATAAAGCAGAAATAGACCCACAAATACAGAGAACAAACTGACGGTTTCCAGAGGAGAAGAGAGGGTAGGAGATGGGCAAAATGGGTGAAGGGGTGGGGGAGATACAGGCTTCCAGTTATGAAATGAATAGGTCTTAGGAATAAAAGGTAGATCATGGAGAATATAGTCAATAATATTGTCATAATGCTGTAGAGTGACAGATGGGTTACACTTGTGGTGAGCATAACATCTTGTACAAATTTGTCGAACCACTATGTTGTACACCTGAAATTAATGTAACATTGTGTGTCTACTATACTTCAATTTTAAAAATAAGTAAGTAGGGGGTGCCTGGCTGGCTCAGCCAGTAGAACTGTGACTCTTGATCTCAGGGTTGTGAGTTCAAGCCCCACATGGGGCATGGATCCTACTTAAAAAGTTAAAAAAATAAAAAAATAAATAATAAATAAAAGGACTAAGTGGGGGGGAAAAAAGATTACAGGTTTATAAATCCGGAAGGCCCTCAGGATGCATTAATGAATTCAGCTAACTTGTATTGAGGAGTTACCATATGCCAGATGCTTTCATATATTTTTTTAAAGATTTATTTATTTGAGAAAGAGAGAATGAGCAAGGGGAGAGGGGGCCGAGGGAAAGGGAGAGAGAAACCCAAGCAAACTCCGCCCTGAGGGCAGAGCTGGATGCAGGGCCCAACTTTCCAACCCCGAGGTCATGACCTGAGCAGAAACTAAGAGCTGGATGTTCAAATACCTGCACCCCTCAGGGGACCCCAGATTCTTTCATATGTTAATCCAGCACCTTCATTTGACAGTTGGGAAAACTGAGGCTTAGAGAAGTTTAGCCATTTTCCAAAGTCAGTGAATTTACAACACAAGCAGCACTTTGCACTGAGATGAGACTCCTGGTGAAGCCTCAGGACCTGCCCAACCATGCTAGGCAGCCTGACTTCCTCTGGTCTACCTTAATTCCCTGCCTACATCTCCTACCTCCATTGTTACCATGCTCCCCCACATTCAATGCCACCTGGCCTTTTCTGAGTCCTGCCTCAGGGCCTTTGCCCCTGCTATGCCTACTACTGAGAACTTGCTGTCCCCATAATTTCTCAGAGCTGGCTCCTTCTTTTCAGTCAGGCTGGGCTCCAACCACCTCCTTGGCAAGGCCCTCTCAGACCAACTGATGTGAATTTCTTCACTCTTTATCATACCATTTCATTTAATTTTTTCATAATAATATTCTCATCATTTATTTCTCACAAACTTCTAAAATGCCCCAGTGGGAGATAAAAATGCAAACCATTGCCTAGCCACAGCAATGTATGATTCAAGCCAATATCTCAGACTCTATCATTGTCAAATGAGAAAGTTCACAGATCCTTGTACAAGAAGAGGAACAGTATGCCCCATCCTGACACCCTGATAATACACAATTCCTAAAGGCTGTTTAATAGTGCCCTGCCCTATGTTAGCTTTTTCTGGTCACCCCCACCTCAACTAGAGCTTAAAATTTTCTACTACCTGATTCTTCACATTTTAACCTGGGCTTCTTACACTCTGCTTTTATGAACTAGATTTTTTTTTGTTTGTTTAATTTTTGAGCCAGCAAAAAGAACTGCTTCCTAATCCAATTAAGTGAACACATCTAGCACTAAAATTAAACCCAAGGCAATGTCCAGTTAACTCAATTTTTATCATCTCAGGCAACCCTGTCTGAGGTTTCATTTACATTTTCCAATAACAGGGCCAGCCAATACTGTCTTCTTTAATTTATTTGCCTATTAAAACACACATACACAAATATATGTGTGTGTGTATTCCATCTAGATACACAGTTGCATACACTCGTATGTAATTACATAGATAAAATGTACTTGCGCACACACACATCCACTACAATTTGATGGACTCAGTGGTATAATAATAAAACTCAAATCTGTTTCAGTTATTGACATAAAATAGGAGAAAACGCTCACCAAATGATCAGAAGTTCACCAAATGATCAGAAGTTCAGAGACCAAATTTAAGGAGAACGGGAAGGGTTGATTTCCCAATAAGCAAGTGTGCTAGAAAAATACTCTGTGATCACTGGCTGATTAAGAGGCATGACTGTTTCTTTATGCCTGTGAATGGGGAGGCCCAGAAAGGAGGAAGGCCAGGAGAAGGGAGGCTGAGGAGAGTAGCAGGCTCCCAGGAGTAACTGCACCACCGATGCCCCCTTCAGCCACCGTTCACCCTTCTCCCAACCTAAGCTATTGTTATCTGAGTAAAATGTACAATAAAAATTGCTCTGAAAGGGTAACAGAACTACAAGTGGACAATCTTCTGTTATAGAGACAGCAGATGATTGCATGGGAAAGGGAAGATGGGATAAAACTGACATGAGGGGCCCAGGGGTGGCTGGAAAGAGCCCAAAGCCAGGGTAAGTGAGCGTGGCCACCTGAGGTCTGCGCCCGTCTCTGCTGAGGAACACTGGAGCCCCTTCTCCACACCCAGCTCACCGGGTCCCCGCCTGGCAGCCCAGTCCAAGGGAGCTACTCTCACTTGCCAAATCTCTCACTAGAAGACAACACCTACTCAACACAAAACCTGACTCGGTTTTACCTTCTGGCAAAGCCTTCCTCGAAAACACACTGCTTGCAGACGCTTGGTCCGTGTGATGCTGGCCAGCACCCATGCTGCTTTGGAAACATTCTCCAGCTTGTTTGTCGTTTGTGAATCTAGTCTGTCCATCATACTTCCAGGACAGAGACAGGCCTCCTGCTCCTAGGCTTCAAGACCTAGAAAGATGCTGAAAGATTGTTGCAGAAACCTAGACCGGCAAGAAACCAAGCGACACCCAGAGAAGTAGGAGCACTAGGTTTATTTTTCACTGGCGGACCCAGGCGAGCTCACGCTGGAAATTCTGGGTCCCGGGCAGCGGGGTTACAAAGCCTGTATTGTGCTCTCTGCTCAGCAGGGAGTCTGCTTCTCCCTCTCCCTCTGCCTGCCACTCCTCCTGCTTGTGCACACGCTCTCTTTCTCTCTCTAACGAATAAATAAAACCTTTTTTTTAAAGGAAGATATTAGAACCTAAGAGCTTTCATGATGTTTCAGAAAACAAAAACTTTCAAATTAGTCTTTGATAGATGGAGGAGAAGCTGTAACTGGGAAGGATCAAAGCCACCTCTTGGCTTCGGTCTGTTGACTTCGTGTGAGAATGAGTTATAGGGCTGCTTCATAATTGGGATGTTTCCTACGCTCCCGTGAGTAGAACGGCAATTCTTTCCCCACTTCACATTTCCCAAAGTTTCCTTGTCTGTGATTCAAACGGATTTACACATTCGACACCATGGGCCACTGCGTGGAATCTGACAAATCCCGACAACATACATCAAAGTGTCCATTTAGGAAAAGCACCTGTTTTAACATCTGTCTTTGTTTATGTGGAGGAAGCTCTGATTGGCAAAGGCAAAGGCAAACCCCAGGGATTTTCTTGACTCTTGCCTTCCCGGTTAATTCCTAGAAGTCTGCAGTGCGGGCTGGGGAAGAAGAAGGGTAGGAGGAGAGAAACCGAGCTCTGTGTTAACCTCGCCATCCCATATGTAAATGGGGGGACTGTAAGACCAAATAACTGAAGAGATTTGTTTAAACTGTAAAACCAGTATTCTCCCAATGTATATGAGATTTTAAAACATATCCCTCACCTGATTTTTTTTTCATGTGTAACTGTAAAAGGATTCTAATCACTGTGTTCACCCAACTGGTGTTGGAATGACCTGCCTATGATTTATGATAAAACAACACACCGGATGTGTTAATTGCACAAGCTGAGGGTTCCCAGGGGACCCTCTTCTTGTCTTTGCCGTCTACAGTGACACCAAGTCGTATCAACTCCCTTCCCAACGACTTCATGGCTAAGTAACCACAAATCTCGTTGAGTATATGAGTGCTTACGAATACTATAATTCATGGGAGGAGGCTCATTGGAATGGGGTTTGTGGCAGCCTGGAAACCTGGGCTTTTGCCAGGAGAGGCTGGATCCCTGTGCTCACGTTTACTTTTCCCCAACGAGGCAGCTGCTGGAGTCAGACTGCCTGGCCCCAGATACCAGCTCTGCCTTGTACTGGCACTGTGACCCTGAGCAAATCACTTTAGCTCTCTGAACGTCAGTTCTGTCATCTGTAAAGCAAGGAGAAAAATAGTACTTATCTCATAGGGTGATAATGAGATTCAGGTGAGAAGAAAACCACATGCCTAGAACATAGAAAATGTTCAATATGTGTTCATTTGATTTTTATTCTGTGTCCGTAAGGACCAGGCTTCAGATGAAGCCCTTCATTCTTAACTCATCTAGAGAAGATTATCCTGAGTGCAGAGAGGAGGTGATGGCAGCATCTTCCTGCAGAAGGCCACTGAATCACCCGTGAGGACAGCAGGCTGTTGACTGAAGAAGACTTGATCACCTTGGTCTCAGCGGTAATAGAGACTGGGAAGAGACCCACACAGGCCGGACAGGATAGCCAAGGAAAGAGGCCAAGAATGAGGAAGTAAGCTATGTTAGTTGGGATGAATTATCCAGTTCTTGTTTTGAACCCCTTTCCCCATAGCACATCCTTGTGTCAGACAAGCCACCGTCAGAGTCAGCGCAAAATGGCACAGTACAGGGGTACCTGAATGGCTCAGTCATTACGCATCTGCCTTTGGCTCGGGTCATGGTCCCAGGGTCCTGGGATTGAGCCCCGAGTCAGGCTCCCCACTCAGCGGGAATGCTTCTCCCTTTCCCACTCCCCCTGCTAGTGTTCCTTCCCTCTCTCACTGTATTTCTCTCTGCCAAATAAATAATATATTTCCTTGAAAATGGCACAGAACATCAGCTTTGGCTTCACTGGAATTGCTAATATGGTCACTTCACTAAGGATTACGAGGTGCCATTTATACAATGAGAATGAATCAACGGGGCATACCAGTGACTCCCCCAAGTCATTGAAGAGCCTCCAATACGTCAGAAAGCAAGTAGCAAAGAAACACTAAGAGTTCTGAGTTGAAGATCCTCCCTGCCCAGCATCTGTTGTCATGAGTCCTGGCCTGTAATGTGTGCACAGAAAAAAACAAGCAAAACACATACGTGGCTAAAAAGCCACTCTCTACCTGGACTCCTATTGCCTGTTTTTGGAAAAAAAATTTGTGATCTTGATTAGTCAGAACTAGGGCTTCTGGCTGTGGCAAAGTAATCAAAAGCTTATCAGAGTTGGCAAGAAAATGACTTCAAGAGGAATTTCAATTTATTTGAACACGCTAACCTTGTAGAGTCCAAGAAAATTCAATTATACATACCTGAGAAAAAGAGACACGCAAAGGATTTCTTTCAATTCAGATTTTAGTCAGTCAGGGAAATCCTGCTACTAAATCTTCTACCTTCCCTTGATTTCCTTTTACATCTGTTTTAGGATTGTCAAGATCAAGACAGTAGAGAATAGGGACTTTTGTTAGTGTCCTTTTTATTTAGGTTGTTTTGGAAGGTTAACATTCCCTCTGTGCCACTGAGACCTATTCTAGAGGGAGAAACATTCCTCCTTGTGGGTCCCCACGGCCAGCTGGGCCCATGCTGGTTTATATTCAGGTTCCCATAATGACTTAGCAGCCAAGACATGCAGAAACCGTATTCTTTCTTTCTATATATGTGCTTATCAAGGTTGCAAAAACAAGGCAGTCCCACACTTCACTTTTTCAGGTGGAATTTCAGGTAAAATATTGATTGAAGATGAAACATCTACACTGAGGTATGGGTAGAAAATTAAACTCTGACATTGAGTCGTTATCCCTGCTCCTGTCATGATGAGCTATAACAGTTTATTATAAGAGATTATTCAATCTGGGAATAAATCTAATGGATGAAGAGTCCCAAGCCACTGACACCAATTAATCTAGAAATTACAGCAATATTCAATGCAGGAATCAAGGGCTGGAAGAATGGGCAAAACCGTGGCCAATGTTTTTGCCTTACTCATTCTGAATCTAAGACAGCTATTTTAGAATTCCAGAAGCCTCTTTGATACTTCTTGGACTAAGGACAAAATTCCCTACACCCCATAATATATTGTCCCTTGTCTCTATAAACACTGAACGTCTTTTCCTCATCTGTAAAATCAGGTGAGTGAGGGGCACCCAGGTGTCTCAGTTGGCTAAGCGACCAACGCTTGAATTCAGCTTAGATCATGATCTCAGGGTCCTGAGATCAAGCCCCATGTCAGGCTCCACGCTTATCAGGGAATCTGCTTCTCTCCCTCTGCAACCCCCAAATAAATAAATAAATACATGAATAAATCCTTTTTTTAAAAATCAGCTTAGTGATACTTATCGCAGAGGGTTGTAAAGATTCAATGAGAAAATATCTTCAGGCCCTTGGCAAGAGCTGCCAGAGACTGTTCCCTCCTTTTCTCTCCCCTGTCCTGTCACTGCTCTTCTTCCTTACAGCATCAGAATTACCCTCGTTGGAACCGCTGCTGGGGAGTCAACCAGAGCAAAACGTTCACTGTGAAAGGGATTGTTTGCCGCCCTGGGTAGCTCTTCGTAGAAACTGAGGGTTTTTATTCTTTCGTTTGTTTGTTTCAACAAAACATCAACTGAGAGCATCTGCTTCTGCGGAAGGATCAGGGGTCTGAGCACACTGGGAGTGGGTTTTGCTCCAGTAAGCTCATTTATAAGGGTTTTATTGGAATCTATTTAGATAGGGCCCCGCAAGGCGCAGACCAGATAATGACCTATTACTGGTGAGCGGCAGACACCTGAGACAGAGGACGGCAGGATGGCAGACAGCTGTGGGGCGGATTCACGTGCGCCCTGGAAGACCTCAGTCTGCAAGGAGCAGAATCAGCTAGGCTGTGTCTCTCACATCCCACACCACAAGACCCACGTTCAGGAAGAATCTCATTTTGCCTCACTCCTGTCATGCACAGGCCAAGAAAGCTGTTCTCCCTGTCTCTCCTTAACTTAATAGGATCATACACAAGGACTCCTATCAGCTAAGATCAGCCCTAGGGAGGGACCATGTCCTTTCAAGTTCTGTCCAACAGAGAACCCATAATTATCTCATCTTCTCTGCCCGGACAAGAAGAAAAACAGAAAGAAGAGAGGAAAGGAATGGAAAAGGGCCTAATCAGTATTCCCTCTGACGTTAAATAACACACAGTTTTTGCTTCAGGAGTGGGGGAGACCCATCATGGTGCACAAGAATATAAATATAAACTTCTCATGTTAAAAAGCATAATCTATACACTATCTAAACTCCCTGGGCCCACAGCCCTACTCCCCTTCTGGCCTCCCAGGAGTCATGGCCTAGCACCCAAAGATTAGATCAGCAGAAACACGGAGTATTTCTGTCGTGTTAACTCCTGGGGGACTAGGGGGAGATACTGTAGTCTCGGACTTCAACTTGCTTACAGTGTGGCAGGAGGGACCAAGAAGCAAATCCCCATACAGGATATGGTACTAGCCAGAGTTCTGTGAAGGATGTTTTCCGTAAGGACAAGAGGGAGTGGCACCCGGGTCTTGCACAGAGCGTGAGGAAGCCCTGGGTATCCCTCCCCAGGGCCGCACTCTGAGAGAAGGGGCAGCCTAGGAACCAGCACGTGGCTATGGGCAGCCCTGCATTCTGGCCGTAGAGACGACGGAATGCACATTGTTGCATAACAGGCATTGAAAAGCAAACTTAAAATAGTCATTGTCCTGGAAGCGTCTATGAGTAACAGGGGCGATGTGGAGGCTGGTAGACAAAATCACTTTTGTTTGGTGTGGGGGTTTCCTAGGAGAGGCCTCCCAGGGCCAAGGCAGACCAGGCAGAACTTTCCAGCACTCCTCTGCAACCCTGATTCTGTACAGAGTACCACTCAGAAGTTTTCTGTGAAAATTTTTGCTCCTCTAAAAGCTGTGTTTTCCCAAGGATAGATAGTATTGAAAATCCAGTTTTAGGACTAGCCATGGGTTCAGTAATCCTTCAGTGCCATAAAGCTTTAAGAAAGGTTTGGCCACGCCAGAAAGGAGGAAAAAACCTCATCAGTCACTGTGCTCTAAGAAAATGAAATCTAATGAACCACACCCAGGTGTCACCAAGTTCTAGCAATATCAGTTCCACTACTTTGAATCCATCATTCCCTCTCTATTACTGCTGCCACTCATCTCTGTGCTGGACTTAATTTCTAACTAGGAATGTTGTGATAGCATTTACCTTCTATTAGATGATGTTCTTTTGCCAGCAAGTAATGAAAATCAACTGAACCAGCTTAGGAAAAAAAATTGGTAGGATACTAGAAAGCTCATAGAGTCTCAGCAAACCCAGTCATGCCCAGGACTTGGGAAAAGCAGTGATCAGCATACTCCAAAGACCCTAGTTACAAGAGTCTGGGCTTGGTCCCTCTATTGTCCCACCATTAATTATTGATTACCTGACCCAGCTCTAAATTCCCAGTCTCTGTCTCTTGTTCTTATTCTTAAGGAAGAATCTGGTTGGGTGGGCTTTGTTTGGGTCAAGTGTCCATTCTGGTCAAAGTGGCCACAACCAAGATGATGGTATCATGTAACAAAAATATGGGTCCCTGGCCCACCCCATAGATGAGAGACAGAATAAAAACATCAATAAATATATAAACCCTGAGGGAGAGAGTGTGGTGGTTGGATCCCAGATTGGAGGAGAAATGCCAGCCTTGAGCAGATACAGTCTGCCACACACAAGGAACTTTTAAGGGAACGACTTTTTGGTTGTACCTTGTTTTTTTCCCATATTCCTCTAGCAGGAACATGGGCGAGGCTCACCTGCTTCCATAGTAGAACAGAAAAACAATAGTACCTGGCCAGCACTGGCTTGGGACAGCAGGGTCACATCAGGCAGTACAGTGCCTACTGGAGTATCAGTCAGACTGTGTGGCCCCTGGGCATTATCACCTCCTCCCCATCTCCAACCTATAGGCAATGTAATTAGAAGCAAGGGAAAAGGGACACCTGGGTGCCTCAGTCCATTGAGCCTCTGACTCTCGATTTCAGCTCAGGTCATGATCTCAGTGTTGTGAGATCAAGCCCCACATGGGGCTCCACATTGGGCAGGAAGTTTGTTTGGGATTCTCTCTCTCCCTCTGCCCCTCCTCCCACTCATGCTCTCTTTCTCTCTCTTAAATAAATAAATATCTTTAAAAAAGAGAGAGAGAGAAGCTTGGGAGAAACTTTTGGAAAATAGCAGTCCCTCAAGTGGAAGTACTAGGAGATTCTGTGAGGGGCTGTGGTAGCTCACGATGAGCACAAATGGGAAGACATCGAGCCTAGATTTTAACCTGAGGTAAATCTCACAGTGAAGCAACCCTCCCCAACTCACCTGAAGGGGCCAGGCTAGGAGACCCCAGGTCATAGCACACTTGAGAAGCCAACATGGCTGGGTGAGACCATAAACTCCTGAGAAAACTATGAGATATTTGGAACCATGGATATTACAAAAGAAAGACACGAGAAATAGGACAATCTATATTAGAAGAAGGGGAATCAATAACTCAGACACACTGAAGCTTTAAGCTAAGCCTCAGAAATATCTTCAGAGAGATAAGGGAGGATATTGAAAACATGAAGTAAGAAGAAATAGTTACCAAGAAGAAACCAGGTGACACAGGGTACAAAACATATACTGTTTTATTATGCCTTTGACAGAATAAGCTAAAAAGCAGAGTGGATACAAACCAAGAACCAACAAGTGCCCTGGAAAAATGGGTCAAGGTACTGTCCCAAAAAGTATAAGGAAGAGATAAAGAGAAGAAAAGTTAAGGAAAGTGGAAAGTGGACATGAAAGTTCAGTGAAAAGCACCTGAAAGTGAATGTCAACGTTGCTCTACCATCACAGCATGCTGTGTTCAGAATAGCAACTCAACAGAACATACTTCCCATTACCATTTCTTTAGGGAATGTGGGAACCACAAAAAAAAAAAACCAAAACCACATTCATTTCTGTGTTTTACTGAGAGTTGCCTAATGAAAGAGTTCCAGATTGTGGCAAGCAATTCCAGAATACTCTTCATTCAGTTACTAGTTTCTAAAAGCACATTGTTTTACTCTGAAGTAAGGAAACAAAGCAGACTACAGACAGGTTTCCTCTTTAATGTGTCACCATGAAGCCAAATGCATTTATTTATTTACATTATCTTACTATTTTTATTTTATGTAAATTCAAGTTAGTTAACATGTAGTGTATTATTAATTTGGGGGTAAAATTTAGTGATACATCAATTCATATAACACCCAGTGCTCATTACATCATGTGCCCTCATTAATGCCCATCACCCAGTTACCCCATCCCCCCACTCACCATCCCTCCAACAACCTTCAGTTGGTTTCCTATAGTTAAGAGTCTTTTAGGGTTAACCTCACTCTCTGTTTTTATCCTATTTTATTTTTCCTTCCTTTCCCCTATGTTCATCAGTTTTGTTTCTTAAATTCTGGATATGAGTGAAATCAAGAAATGGGCAGAAGACATAAACAGATATTTCTCCAAATGAGACATACAAATGGCTAATAGACACATTAAAAAAAATGCTCATCATCAAGGACCTACAAATCAAAACCGCAATGACATACCGCCTCACACTAGTCAGAATGGCTAAAATTAACAACTCAGGAAAGAATAGATGTTAGCAAGGATGTGGAGAAGGGAAACCCTCTTACACTGCTGGTTGGAATGCAAACTGGTACGACCACTCTGGAAAACAGTATGGAGTCTCCTCAGAAAGTTAAAAATAGAGCTGCCCTATGACCCAGCAGTTGCACTACTAGGTATTTATCCAAAGGATACAAAAACAGTGATTCAAAGGAGCACCTACACCTCAATGTTTATACCAGGAATGTCCACAATAGCTAAACTATGGAAAGAAGGAAAGAGCCCAGATGCCCATCAATGGATGAATGGATAAAGACACACAATGGATAAATTCCACATAATGGAATATTACTCAGCCACCAAAAAGAATGAAATCTTGCCCATTTGCAATGACATAGATAGATCAAGAGTGTATCATGGTAAGCTAAATAAGTCCATCAAATGCATTTTTTAAAGATTTTATTTATTCATTTATTTGACAGAGAGAGACACAGCAAGAGAGGGAACACAAGCAGGGGGAGTGGGAGACGAGGAACAAGCTTCCCACTGAGCAGGGAGCCTGACATGGGGCTCAATCCCAGGACCCTGGGATCACAACCTGAGCTGAAGGCAGACGTTTAACCACTGAACCACTCAGGAACCCCTGTCAAATGCATTTTTAACATGCTCTCTACACAGTGATTATCTTAAAGACATAAGGATCCAATCTGAGGTTGGGATAAACATAATCTTAGATAAAACAAAAGATAAAACAAAAGAAGAGATGTTGAACAATGGTTGAAATAAAAACCATTTTATTTTTTTTTTAAGATTTTATTTATTTATTTGATAGAGAGAGGTCACAAGTAGGCAGAGGCAGGCAGAGAGAGAGGAGGAAGCAGGCTCCCCACTGAGCAGAGAGCCCGATGAGGGGCTCAATCCCAGGACCCTGAGACCATGACCCGAGCCCAAGGCAGAGGCTTAACCCACTGAGCCACCCAGGCACCCCGAAATAAAAACCATTTTAAAAATAGTTTCTAGTTTAGTAGTGTCTAAATACTTTAATGAATGTAAATGTTCTTAAAAGAGAAAAAAGACTTCCCAGATATGTTTTTAGTTGTCTGTAAGTATAATTTTTTCCTAAGTTGTTTGGTGTACAAGCTAAATAAGAAATGCCATAAGAATAGTAATCTTCAGAATTGTTCCCCTTTAAACAATGAAAATCTAGTATTTTTCCCTCCTTTTAAAAATTTCCTTTCCAAGCATTTTTCCCAAACCAGCATTGTAGTTCCACCCTGCCCCCATTTTCACACTTAGATTTTTCAAATTGGAAAAATCATGTACCATGAGTGGGAATTATAAGAGAATCAAAATGAGCCAATTTGCTGAGAAGGGTTTACAGCACCATACCAAAAAATGGGATGCTTTCTAACAAAACGTCTCTTTGTGAGAGATTTTATTCCAAGTTGTGGTACTGGATGGGAATCCAAGCAATGGCACCAGAGGACATTGTGGGATTCAACTCCATTCACAGCAGTTAGGAAACTAAAGCACAGGGAGACGAATAATGTCACCAAGCCAACGGGTAGCAACATCTGAACTAGAACCCCATGCTCCAGCCCCAACGGCCAAATCTTGCAGTTATCAGTGAGGTTTTGTATGGGAAATTATTTAATACTGACTAAAATAATATAGATTTGCAAGAAAACAAGAGTATGCATTAGGGAAGCCTGTGGGAGAAGGAGAGAGGCCCGGAAAAACAGATGACCTGTATGTGTTCGGGCAAGAAATGGGGACAAGAGGCAGAGAAAGCAGCCTCAGGGAGAAGAAAGCCTTTGTCTCCTCCTCCAGGGAGAATTTATAGAAGTCTCCACTCAGTACTGCTCACCCCCACCAAATCTCAGAGAGCCATGGCTGGGTCACCCCTGTTCCAGCCGTCCAGAGGATAGGGAAGGGCTAATTGGGAACCTACAGTCACTACCCTTTCTCTTTTGCCAGCATCCACCCATCAGCCCTGCCCCTGTTTCCTACCTCCCGAGTCACTGTGATGACCACATCACATCCTGAAAGAAGTAAGCTCAGTTAACTTCAGGATAGGTTTTGCAAGTGGGTATCGAGTTATCTCAGGAAATTTCTGCTTCGCCTCATGCTTCAAAGATTCACTTACGTTCTTACTGATGCCTGAAAGTCCTTAAATCCGAAATAAAGCTTTTCTCTTCCAGTGGGAGGAGGGGAGAGAGAGAAGGTTAAATCGTAAATGTTTAATTTAATTACCAAATTGGCTGGAATTCATTTCACTGAAATGTTATCCGACAATGGCTAATACTTCCCTTTCCCTCACCAACTCACTCACTTCTGTGAAATCTAATCCATTATCAAACAGTTCTCAACACCTTCACCTAAAACACCGAGTAATTCCCCACATGGACTGCAACAGTCCGCTGTTACCTGCTCTACTTCTATTCCGTCTTTCCTTTCTTCTAGTAAGCACAATGAGGTCTATAGATTTTCTTCTGAGCACTGCTTTCTCCCCTCTTCATAGATATTAATTTAAAGTACTTTCATTGTTATTTGTTTCTTAATTGCCTATAGTTTTTGTTTTTATTTTCTGTTTAACACGTGAAGTATATAGAACAATATTCTTAATTTTCAAGTGATGAGTTATTTTTGACTATCCTCTTGTTATTCACTAGTTGTCATAACTAGCTGGAACTATAGCTTGCATAATAGAATGACAGTGGCATCTGGGGTGCCTGGGTGGCTCAGTCAGTTAAGCGTCCAACTCTTGGTTTCGGCTCAGGTCATGACCTCAGGGTCCTGAGATGGACCCTGCATCAGGTTCCTCACTCATCAGGGAGTCTGCTTGTGGACTCTCTCTCCCTCTGCCTTTGTACCTCTCCCCGCCCCACTCTGCTCTCTCTCTCTTTAAAATATATAAATCTTTAAAAAAAAATGACAGTGACATTTACTGATTTTCATAGATATGTAGAGTCATTTGCATGGATTTGAATATAGATCTCTATGTGTGGGCTTATTTTTGTTCCCTCTCTCTCTATATATATATATATACATATACACAAACTCCCCAAACTCTATGTATGTATTTTCTATATGATACTTATGCACATGTATATATAATCTAACTGTAAAATTTTCTTAAATCCCCTGTGTTCACTGGAATATAACCCCATGATGACAAGGAGTTTTGCTTATTTTTACCCTGCTATAATACTCAGCATAAAGAACAGTTCCTGGAACAGGGTAGGCATCTAATATTTAGTGAATAAGTACTAAATATTCATATACTTTCTGCCTTGTATATCTTTTTTACACTATCAGTTCTTTTTAAAATTTTTTATTTTTAATTGAAGTATGGTTGACACAATATTAAGTTAGTTTCTGTTATACAACATAGTGATTCAATAAGTACAAAATTACAAAATGCTCACCATGGTAAGTGTACCACAATATTATTGGGTTATACATGCAATATATTATAATTATTATTAACTATATTCCCTATGTTGTACTTTTCATCCCCAGGATTATTTATTTTATAACTAGAAGTTCATATCTCTTAATCCCCATCACCCATCTCACCCATGCCCTTACCCTTCCCCACTTTGGCAACACCACTTTATTCTCTGTATTTGAGTCTATTTCTCTCTGTTATTTGTTTTTTTCATTTGCTTTGCTTTTTTAGATTCCACATATAAGTGAAATCATATGGTATTTGTCTTTATCTGGCTTATATCACTTAGCATGATACCCTCTAGGTCCACCCATGTTGTCACAAATGGCAAGATTTCATTCTTTGTTATGGGTTGAATGATATTCCATTGCATATATATATAACCACATCTTCTTTACCCATTCATTTATCAATGGATGCTGAGGTTGCTTCCTTATTTTAGCTATTGTAAATAATGCTGCAATAAAATAGGGATGCACATATCCTTCTGAATTAGTATTTTCATTTTCTTTAGGTAAATACCCAGAAGTGGAATTGCTGAATCATATGGTAGTTCCATTTTTAGTTTTTTGAGGAACCTCCATATTTTCCACAATGGCTGCACCAATTTACATTCCCACCAGCAGTAGACATGGTTCCCTTTTCTCCATATTCTGTATGCCAATTTTTGAGAGAGCTGTATTAAAAAGTTTCATTAGGTCAAAAACTCCTTGAATGAGCCAAATATTTGTGATAGAAAGGAACTGACAACACTGCTTATTTAAAAAGCTACACAAAGTTCCTGATGGATTCAACAGAGATTTATTGTATAACTCTGGTTTGCAGAGACAGAGAATTTAAAGATGGATAAGAACCCATGCCAGAGCTGTCATTTGACATAATCCCAGGGGGCACAATTCATATCATTGTCTATGTGAATAGCGCCCTCTAGAGCTGTGCCATGCACTCCTACACAGCAATTTGCTACAGCCTAACTAAGCCTGTCCTCAAAGGTGCTTAAAAGATATATCCGGTAGCTCAGAGAGGCTTGTACTTTGAGGTCCAATAATTCCATATTACCTTTCAAAGCATGTATTCCTTTGCCCTCTGCCCTGCCCACCACACACATACACACACATATACACGCACACATTTCCCTCTCATGGGACCATGGGCGAATTAATGTGTTGGCAGGTTCACTTTGACAACAAAATTTCTTCTTTCCAGGGAATGTTTAGCTTTGGACTTTTGGCAATAGTCCCAAACACACACACATCTATAACTGAAAAAAACACCTGTGCATAAATCTTATTTAGGGATGTCTGACACAAGTCAGGGGAAGTCAATCTCTTACTATGTTCCTAGCCAGTGATACCTAAGCTTTTATATATATATATGGGTAAACAAGACCTTGGAAGAGGCTCCCAATCAGTAATTTACTAGCTGGAAAACTGATCCCATTCTTCACTCCTTGATCCTTTTCAGAAACTGGTGCCACAAAATGACAGCATTTCTCCAAGGAAAAGTTCAAAGCGATTTCTTAGGAATTAGAAAAGAACCACAATTCTGCTTGGCAACTATTAGAACAAAGTGATATCACCAAGTTATATGGAACTTTCTAGAAGTATGTAGAAGGAGAAAAAAATTACCAAACATTTGCCAAACATTCTGTAAACATTTTGATGTCTTGACCACTTTATTCTTTCCTGGAATAGTTCTCTAGTCCTAGTTGAGTCTAGAATTGGGATATGACAGTTGTGATAGTCTCTCTTTCTTGTCCAAGCTGTCAGATTCCCTGATATCTCCTTCAGTTGATGCTACTAATGCCCATCTCCACCCAACAATATTTTCTTCCTTACTTGCCTCCACCTCTCCTATATGCTGTATTGTCTTACAAGCCTAAGGAACACAGTAATGAGATGCCACTACACACCTGTTAGAATGGCCAAAATCCAGAACACTAACGTCAAATGCTGGTGAGGATATGTGGCATAAGGAACTCTCATTCATTGCTGGTGGAAAGCAAAATGATACAGATACTTTGTAAACATATAATGTATTTTTATCCCCAGGGGTACATGTCTGTGAATCGCCAGGTTTACACACTTCACAGCACTAACCATAGCACATACCCTCTCCAATGTCCATTACCCCACCCCCCTCTCCCGACCCCCCAACCCCCAGCAACCCTCAGTTCGTTTTGTGAGATTAAGAGTCACTTATGGTTTGTCTCCCTCCCGATCCCATCTTGTTTCTTTTCTTCTTTTCCTACCCCTCCAACCCCCCATGTTGCCTCTCCACTTCCTCATATCAGGGAGATCATATGATAGTTGTCTTTCTCTGATTGACTTATTTCACTAAGCATGATACCCTCTAGTTCCATCTACGTCATTGCAAATGGCAAGATTTCATTTCTTTTGACTGATACAGCCACTTTGGAAGATAGTTTGCTAATTTCTCACAAAACTAAACATAGTCTAACATAGGATCCAGTAAGTGCACCTCTATGTACTTACTAAATGAATTAAAACTTATATCCATACAAAAATCTGCCCACAGATATTCATAGAAACCTTATTCATTATTGTCAAAATTTGGAAGCAACTGGGGCACCTGGGTGGCTCAGTTGGTTAAGTGTCTGCCTTTGGCTCAGGTCGTGATGCCAGGATCCTGGGATTGAGCCCCTCACTGGGCTCTCTGCTCAGCAGGAAGTTGTCTTCTCCCTCTGGCTCCTCCCCTCCCCAAGCTTGTGTTTGCTCTCTCTCTCAAATAAATAAAGTATTTTTTTAAAAAACTTTAGCAATCTACATTTTCAATGCCATCCCTATTCAAATACCACTGGTATTTCTCCAAGAGCTGGAACAAATAATCCTAAAATTTGTGTAGAATCAGAAAAGACCCTGAATCACCAAAGGAATGTTGAAAAAGAAAAACAAAGCTGGGAGCATCATGTTGCCTGACTTCAGGCTATATTACAAAGCTGTGATCACCAAGACATCATGGTATTGACACAAAAACAGACACATAGGCCAATGGAACAGAATAGAAACTCCAGAAATGGACCCCCAACTCTATGGCCAACGCATCTTCAACAAATTAGGAAAAAATATCCAATGGGAAGAAGACAGTCTCTTCAATAAATGGTGCTGGGAAAACTGGACAGCTATGTGTAGAAGAATAAAACTCGACCGTTCTCTTATACCATACACAAAGATAAACTCAAACTGGAGGAAAGACCTTAACATGAGACAGGAATCCATCAAAACCTAGAGGAGAACATAGGCAGTAAGCTCTTCGACATCAGCCACAACAACTTCTTTCAAGACAAATCTCCAAAAGCAATGGAAACAAAAGCAAAAATGAACTTTTGGGATTTCATCAAGATAAAAAACTTCTGCACAGCAAAGGAAATAGCCAACAAAACTAAGAGGCAACCCACAGAATAAGAGAAGGTATTTGCAAATGACATTACAGATAAAGGGCTGGTATCCAAGTTCTGTAAAAACTTCTCAAACTCAATACCCAAAAAACAAATAATCCAGTCAAAAAATGGGCAGAAGACATGAACAGACACTTCTCCAAAGAAGTCATAGAGCCACTTGGGAAAACAGTATGGAAGTTCCTCAAAAAGTTAAAAATAGAGCTACACTACAACCCAGAAATTATACTACCAGGTATTTACCACAAAGATACAGACATAGTGAAAAGAAGGGGCATTTAACACCCAATGTTCATAGCACCAATGTCTACAATAGCCAAACTGTGGAAGGCGCTGAGATGCCCTTCAACAGATGGATGGATAAAGAAGATGTGGTATATATAAACAATAGAATATTACTCATCCATCAGAAAGAATGAATACCCACAATTTGCATCAACATGGATAGAACTGGAGGGGATTATGCTAAGAGAAATAAGTCAAGCAGAGAAAGACAATTATCATGTGGTTTCATTCATATGTGGAACATAAGGAATAGCATGGAGGACCATAGGGGAAGGGAGGGAAAACTGAAGGGGAAGAAATCAGAGAAAGAGAGACAAACCATGAGAGACTACTATGGACTCTGGGAAACAAACTGAGGGGTTCAGAAGTGGGGGTATGTGTATATGGGGGGATGGGGTGGCCAGGTGGTGGGTATTGAGGAGGGCACATGTGGTAATGAACACTGGGTGTTATATGCAACTAACGAATCATTATATGAAACTAATGATGTACTATATGGTGGCTAATTGAACATAATAAAAATTAACCAATTAATTAATTATTTTTTTAAAAAACCTTGGAAGCAACCAAGATGTTCTTTAGTGGATGAATGAATAAATAAACCATAGTACATCCACACAATGAAATACTATGCAGTGCTAAAAAGAAACAAGCCATCAAACCAAGAAAGGCTTGGAGGAAACTTAAATGCATGTTACCAAGTAAAGAAACTAATGTGAGACAGCGATACACTGTATGACTCCAACCGTATGCCATTCCAAAAAAGGCACAACTTACGGAGACGATAAAAAGATCAGGTATTGCCAGGATTTGGGGGAGGGTAGGGAGCACAGAAGATGTTTAGGGCAGTGAAACTATCCCATATTATCCTATAATTGTGGATACAGGTCATTATACATCTGTCCAAATACAGAATCTAGAACATCAAGAGGGAACCCTAACATATGGACTATGGACTTGGGGTGATTACAATGTGTCCATGTTGGTTCATCACAAAAATGTACCAGTCTGGAGGGGGGTGTTGATCGTGGGGCCAATTAGGCATGAGTGGTGGCAGGGGCGGGTAGGGGGGCACTACCTAAGAAATTGCTATGCCTTCTGCTCAATTTTGCTGCGAATCTAAACCTGCTCTAAAAAAGAAAGTGGATTTTTTAAAAGTCTCGGGAAAATCAGTTCCCTCTAGAAAATTAGCAACAATGTTTTGAGAACACAAACTGCTTCTTGAACTGAGAGGCCATTCCTGTCACTGCACTTAGGCGTCTGTTGAATGTTGTTCCTGTTGTCTCCCATAGTGCTTGAGAAGCAAGGCTCACCTGCTCCAAAGTTACACTGTCAGCTCACTGAACCCAGTAATAGTGTCTTACTTATTGTTGTGTCCCCCGACACATAGCTCTGTATATGACCCATGGGCCTCAACAACCGTGGACCTATTGATGGATAGGTGAATCCAGAATGAGGTCTCTTGTGAAAAAAAAAAAAATGCTTGATTTTTGCATATTCAAATGCAAAGGGAGAGATCCAGAGGAGTCCTCTATTTTAAAATCATGCTGATGTGTTACCTTTTCTTGTATTGTAGAGTTAAAACAGAGAATTGGTAAAGGAAAAAATAGAGCCATTTACCCCTCTCTTTCCTCTCTTAAACAAATCACCAAGTTGTGACACTTACTTTTCAAGTACTTCTGCAGCTGTCCTCCTTTTCATTGCATCCCTATCACTGAATGCAGGCCCCCAGGAATGGGAAGCTGGAGACTAGCAATCATAGTAATTGTGCGATAGAATATCCACCTCCTACCTCCTGCTTTCCTGTGACCTAACCCATCTTTTGCACTGAGGTCACCTTATTCTCTCTTGAGCCCAAATGTGTTCATTGGATTAGCAAGGATGAATTCACCTTTTAGGAACCACTGCTATAGACTCAACCTTCTCTCCAGCTCATTTTCCCTGCTTCCTCCAAAAAACTTCCTTCTCCATCCAAACTTGAACTGTTGTCAGCATTGTCTTGTGCTTTTCCACCTCTAAGCATTCATTTAAAATATTTCTCCCATCCAATAATGAATGCTCTGGTCATTTAAATTCTGCCTGTTCTATGAGGCTCATCTCTTTCCCAAAGCTTTTCCAGACCCTTACCACACTTACCTCAATGTTATTTCCCTTCTTTGATCTCCCTGTATTTCTCCCACTCTTGAATCATTCGTGAGCTCATCTAATTCTCACCAGTGTGCATAAGCTCTTGAAAGTCTTTGCTTACAGCCTGCCACAGGAGAAATATAATAAATATTCTTTTCATTCCTTCTATGCCAACTTGTAACAAAAATGTATTTAAATGGCATACAGGAAATCTATAATAAAATGGAGAAGTAAAATTTTAAAAAATCAAGATCAGTGAAAATATATATTTGCATAAAATCATAAAAGATGAAAAATAAAATGCAAATATTTAACCCCTGAGGTTCTAATGGTTATCATAGTTGTATCTCAAATTGGGTGCTGAGTCTCCTGGCAACTAAGGTGAAATGAGAAACATGGCCAGTGTTATGGGTTGAACTATATCTTCCCAAGAGATGTTCAAATCCTAACCTTTGTTATCTCTAATGACCTTAGTTGGAAATAGCATTTTTGCAGGTGAAAATTAGATCACATTAAGATGAGATCATTATGTTGGACCTAATGGGCCCAATATGACTGGCATCCTCATAAGAAGGAGAAATGTGGACACAGAGACAGACACGTACAGAGGGAAGACAATGTGAACATGCAGGGAGAATGCCACCTCCAAGGAATGCCAAAGATGGCCAACACATCACCAGAAGCTAAGAGAGAAGCATGAAACAGATTCTCCCTCAAAGCTCTCAGAAGGAACCAACTCTGCTAACACCTTGCTTTTGAAATTCTAGACGCCAGAGCCATGAAACTCTATGTGTTGTTACTTAAACCACCCACTATGTGGTACTTTGCTATGGCAGCCCCTGGAAATGGATCCAGTCAGTTTCATATCTTCTGTTACCCATACAGAGAAAGAAAGGAAAGAGAGAAAGCAATTATTTCTAGCATGAATCTCTCTGAAACTTTCCACCTGGGGTTTCATGCAGGGCACTGGAGACATGCAGAGATCTGTATCTCATCAACAGCAATAAGGTACTGAGTCTTGTGAGAAGGTCGAAAAGATAACTAATGAAAGCATTTTAATAGGGAACTAAGGAACATGTCCTTGAAAGTGCCTCCCTGGGGGTGCCTGGGTGGCTCAGTGGGTTAAGCCTCTGCCTTCAGCTCGGGTCATGGTCTCAGGGTCCTGGAATCGAGCCTCGAATCAGGCTCTCTGATCAGCATGGAGCCTGCTTCCCCCTCTTCCTCTGCCTGCCTCTCTGTCTACTTGTGATCTCTCTCTCTGTGTCAAATAAATGAATAAGATCTTTAAAAAAAAAAAAAAAGTGCCTCCCTGATTTTACCACTTGATCCAGGGATGAAACCTGGATCATGTAGAAGAATGGATATGCCTATGTCCTTCAGACAATACCCCATAAACCTTTCCCCCAGCTGGACTTGTATCAAAATGCAGGCCTTCTGTCTCATTTTATTTATTTATTTGAGAGAAAGAGAGAGAGCATGAGCAGGGGAAAGAGCAGAAGGAGAAGAAGTAGACTCCCCACTTAGCCAGAGCCAGACGTGGGGCTCCATCCGAGGACTCCAAGATCATGACCTGAGCCAAAGGCAGACGCTCAAGTGACAGAGCAAGCCAGGTGCTCCCTGTCTTGTAAGAATTACATGAAGAGTGGACTCCTAAGAATTAGGTTTGGGCACTACTGAATCACAATCTCTAGTGATAGGAGGCCAGACAAGTGCATTTTTTTAAAAAGCTCCATGTGATTTTGATGCAAACCCTAGGTCAGAATCCAACTTGGAAATATGGCCATACTGACACCCTCTTGCAGTCCTTAAGAATAATCACAGGGCGCCTGGGTGTCTCAGTGGATTAAGCCGCTGCCTTCGGCTCAGGTCATGATCTCAGGATCCTGAGATCGAGCCCCGCATCGGGCTCTCTGCTGAGCAGGGAGATTGCTTCCCCCTCTCTCTCTGCCTGACTCTCTGCCTACTTGTGATCTCTCTTTCTCTGTCAAATAAATAAATAAATCTTTTTTTTTTTAAAGGAAAAAAAAAGAATAATCACAATTCTCAGGAGCCTGGGTGGCTCAGTCCTTTAAATGTCTGCCTTTGGCTCGGGTCATGATCCCAGGATCCTGGGATCGAGCCCCTCACCTCCTTGGGCTCCCTGCTCAGCGAGGAGTCAGCTTCTCCCTTTCCTCTGCCCCTCCCCTGTTCATGCACTCTCTCTCTCTTGCTCTCTCAAATAAATAAATAAAATTTTTAAAAAATAATCTGAACTGGCAAGTTTAGAAGTCCATTTGTCTTTCCTTCTCCCTATTTACTTGAGAGCTGTGACTTTGCCTTACTCATTTCTAAAACTTCTGTTAGTGCCTGTCAAAAATATCTTGGTCAATAAATGTGTATCAAGCTTTATTAAACTGCATCAGGTAACTGAATACAAAAACTCTAAATCATATACTGTTTCTGATATAAAGTGGCATGACACTTGCTCACCCAGACCGAGTTCGGCTGTTTTTTGCACTTTGTAGGGCACTCAGTTTAATCCAGACCTTCCAGCCCCTGGTTGGCCCAGTAGGTACAACATGCAACCCTTGATCTTGGGGTCCTGAGTCTGAGGCCCTTGTGAGGCAGAGTTTACTTAAACCGGGCCTTCCAGACAAGACCCTATTCTACCGGTTCCCACACAACATTCAGAGAGAATGATAATGAATGAATTTAGAATAGGCTTTGAAATTCAAAGAGCAAAGTTAACCCTCTTACTACTGGTTTTGTGTAACTACTTTTCTGTGAATTCTGAGAAAGCCACCTACATAAATGTAAAATTATGCCATTATTGAAGGATCCAGGGAAAGGCCAGGGAGTTTCTATTTCTGTGGAATTATTTTACTCTGGCCATGTTGACCTTCAACGTCTTCTGAGTAAAGCCACAGTTCAGGCTTGAAAACTCTTAGAAATTGTTTTTTTCCTTTTGAATTTTTTTCTTTCCAAATTAAGACACAGCCATCAACTGACACAAATAGGCACAGAAAGCATTGCCTTTCTTGAGTATATAAATCTGGTCTCTCAAAGGGAACTATTAAATCTTCTTGAGGATTTTTTCCCCCTTTAAGGATCTTTTAATGTAACATGTGGAAACAATACTTACAATTATGTCTGTCTGACGAAAAAAAAAAAGTACTTCTGATTGCCCAGCAGCAGTAAACACTATTTTATAATGGATTTATAGTGACCATATCCAAGGGCTCCAAGCTGCAGCATCTATGACCCCATTCTAAGAAGGGTAGCCTGCCCAGGTGTGAGGGCTCTAGGAGAAACCCCTGGGAATAGGCTTGGGGAGTGGCTTGCTCCTACTACCACCATCCAGGTGCAAGAGGATTCCAAAAACTGAACCTGAATGAGGAAAAATTTCCCCCAATTTCTCTAGCCTCAAGGCTTCACCATAAGCAGAACTGTAAATAAAAAAGAAGAATCAATGCAGGGCGCCTGGGTGGCTCAGTCAGTTGAGTGACAGGCTCTTGATTTTGGCTCAGGTCATGATCTTGGGGTCTTGGGATGGAGCCCTGCTTTGGACTCCTCTCATCACGAAGTCTGCTTCTGTTCCCCATTCACCTCACCCTCCTCCCCCACGCCCGCATGCTCTCTCTATCAGATAAATAAATAATATAGTCAAGGACATTTAGGGGAAAAAAAGATTCTCCCTCCCTCTTCTTCTGTCCCTCCCCTGCTCACTCTCCAAATAAATAAATAAATACATAAATACATAAAAAAAATTTTTTTAAAGATTTTATTTATTTATTTGTCAGAGAGAGAAGGAGAGAGAGAGAGAGAGAGAGCACAGACAGACAGAGGCAGAGGGAGAAGCAGGCTCCCCGCCGAGCAAGGAGCCCGATGTGGGACTCGATCCCAGGACGCTGGGATCATGACCTGAGCCGAAGGCAGCTGCTTAACCGACTGAGCCACCCAGGCGTCCCATAAAAATTTTTTTATAATTTTTTTTAATTTATTTATTTGTCAGAGAGAGGGAGAGAGCACAGGCAGACAGAGAGGCAGGCAGAGGCAGAGGGAGAAGCAGGCTCCCTGCCGAGCAAGGAGCCCAATGTGGGACTCGATCCCAGGACGCTGGGATCATGACCTGAGCCGAAGGCAGCCGCTTAACCAACTGAGCCACCCAGGCATCCCCATAAAATATTTAAAAAAATAAAACTTTCTGGGGTGCCTGGGTGGCTCAGTTGGTTAAGTGCCTGCCCTCAGCTCAGGTCACCATCCCAGGGTCCTGGAATCGAGCCCAGCATCGGGCTCCCTGATCAGGGGGTTCTCCCTCTACCTCTGCCTGCCATTCCCTCTGTTTGTGCTTGCTCTCTATCTCAAATAAATAAATAAAATCTTTTAAAAAATAATTTAAAAAACTTTCTAAGCACATGACATTTGAATTGTGACTGATCCCTTTGTGATGGTAATGGCTTTGGAATTTTTAGGCTTGAATTGCCTCAGCTTTGCTTCTACTCATCTGAACTCTCCTTTATTCAGGAAAATTGAAATTTATGAAAGTCTCTGCAAAATTCAAATGTACAAACGATTGGTCTGAGTAATAAGCTACACCACATCAGGACTCAAAATTGGCTTTAAAATGTTCCCCTTCTCATTTCTTCTGAGTTTTTCATTGAAGTCTTTAAAGCCAATTTAACAAAATTAAACTTTTACAAAATTTTCATAAACACATCAATCAAATATGTACTTTTATTTACATAAAAATAAGTTTCTTACTGTCATCTTCTTCTCTAGTCATCAAGGACAATCACACTATGAAAAAGCTAATCTGTTAGTTCAACCTTCCGATTTCCATACCACCTTCCACTCTCTCACCAAAGTGTTAGGTAATTGTCCTTCTTAACACTTTTCACAAGCTCCCTTTTCATCTCTAATTATTAGGCCCAAATTCTCGAGCATGATATACAAACCCTTTATGTTCCTGGTCTTTCTTATCTCTCCAGCCTACAGTCTTGCCAAGATCTCCTTTCTGTGCCCCAAGCATCCTAGCCCTTCCCCTCCTGGCCATTCCAACTATGTTGGACTCCCCAGCACACCACACAGAGTGTGCCTCTGCAGAGAACATCTTTCCTTCATCTTCCCGACCGTCCTTCAAAGAGCAGTTCACCCACCATCTCCTCAAAACAGCTGCCCTCAAGTCCCCTCCACTTTTGTTCTCCTCTTTGCTAGCTCTGTTCCTTGCACAGGCATGAATGGTTGCAACCACCTAAGCATGTGAACAATTAATTTACTTTTTATTCAGCTGTTTCCCTTCCCAGGCTGTGAAACTCCCCCACCCCAAAGCCTGTAATTCTGCTCTGTTCACATGTGTGTGCCCACAGCTGGCATTGTGATGACATGTAGTAGGTGCTCAGTAAACATTTTGTGAATAATTGAAAAAAAAACAAGGATAACCAACCAATGTCCAAGAACCACAATTTACACAGAATAGAATCATTCAGAAACTCATAAGCAACATCTTGTTTGATGCTGTATATTATTGTGAGTAAAAATGACACTTAGAATAATACATCTCTGAAATGTTTATGCATAGTCTAGAAAAAGCAAAGCCATCTTCAAGCCACATATGAAACAAATGAAAGCATTAGTGGCAAATGCATTTTATTGCCTTTAATAAAATATGTTGATGCTTATTCTTCCCTTATAGAAAAATAATTAACTGAAATATCCCACTGGTCATGCCAATCATTCTAGATTAAAAGGGGCTTGGTGACACTCAAAATCTGTATTAAAATATACTTCATCTCACTGGCAACTCTTACATAAACAAAATAAAATTTAGAACCTGTCAAAATCAGTGATGAAACTAATTACAACACTCCTATTTTCGAATTAAACACCTGGAGAAGGAACTCGGGCCAAGGCATCCCTACAATAGAAATGTCCTATTGGAGGACACAGCCCTGTATCTGTGACTGTCCCTCATCTTCGAAATGCTGGGAATACTTAATATCTTAGCAGTCTCCCTAAATTTCCTTTCCTCACATGGTTATAGCCTCAGACCCGGCAGCCCCGGGTTTCCCTGCACAAAAATGCATTTGGCACAGTTCAGCAAGCATGCTCTCAAGTTTGCAATCTCCTTCTTTGAAGATTTTTTTTTATCTTAAAAGATATTATTTTGTCCTAAATAGCTTCTATTGTTTTCTTAAGCAAGTGTGAGATATTCAGAATTTTAATGGTTCCAAAGTAATATTCATGTGATTCCTTTTCTCTCTAATTGCTTTCTCACCTGATGAATGCATATTCCCCACTGTAGCCAACAGTTCCCAGCTGCCTTTATTGCTGTACTGTATTGAACTGAATTCCAAAAAGGCACACAGGAAAAAGGAATAGAAGATGTGTAGCTCTAAGGTTGGATCACCTAACATAAGAATGAGAAATAAGTCCAAGAAAAGCAAAAGAGAATCCAGGATTCCTGTTCTAAGGCTTTGCTTCCTTGTTGGGAATTTTTCATAGATTTTTTTATTCCCCTTACTTAGAAGTGTTTCCTGTCTTCTACGGGAAATCTCGACCTGGAATCTATATCTCCATAAATGTCTCAGTTTATGACAATGAACAGGCCTATGAGCTCTACCAGGTGCAAAGCAATTCACGGTAAGTAATGGTGACTCATTTCCTTGCTGACCCTCTCCTTGCCATCTCTTTACTCCCTGCCCAGCCCTGCCCCACTGGGGCCCCATCTTTGCCAAATCTGGCTTGTCAGACACCAGCCGTTTCTGTCTATAATACATATCGACTGAAGCAAGAACTAATAACCTGATTTATCCAGAGATTGTAGGTCTGAGAGTGACACCAATGGACTTACTTTGGGAAAACAAGATTACTCTACATGAAGCAAACCTCAAATATTACAGATGTCCATAAACATTCCAGTTATCATTAACAACTTGAGACTCACCTCAACTAAAATTGTGTTTAAGTCTTTTCTCCCATGCAGAAAATTCTATGACATCTTCAAAGAGATCCCACAAGAAAATTTCAAAGAGGTCACAGAAGGATCGGGGGTGTCTGAGTGTCACAGAGCTAGCAGGTATCGGAG